>JAVSBS010017837.1:0-11705 GCA_033124195.1 Coracias cyanogaster
TGTCCCTGCCATGGCAGGGGGGTTGGAACTAGATGATCTTTGAGGTCCCTTCCAACCCAAACCATTCTATGATTCTAAGTTATGGGAGAACTTGTTTTTCACTGGCATATGGGGAGACAGTTGAGGACTGTCAGTTCTTGAGTGATTTCCTTTGCCTCCACAATGAAAATTGTACTAAAGAAAAGTCTAGCCTATGTTTTCTCTCACACCTGTAGATATGATACGTAGGCTGGGTGGATAGCATCACAGCGTGTAGGTAAATGTTTTATGTAGGCTACAGAACCATAGGTTAACTTTAGAAAAGACATATATCTAGAGATAGTGGATTCTCTCAGGGCTCCACCCACTGAAGACAGTGGGTTTTTTTTCTCTTTTTCTGTCCTTTGTAAACTAATGGAGTATTTAGTTTCAATTAAAATTGAAACACAGAAACTTGAATTTCGTTTTGATTTCTTGGATATGTAATTTAAATTGATGTTAACTTCAAAGCAAGGGTACCTCTTTTGGATAAAGCCTATGTAAGAGAACCCCAGGACAGATGTTACAGAAAAAACCTTAGATTTCTTATTTAAGCATGAAGAGAAGAAAATAAATATCTATCTCATGACAGAGGAAAGAAGGTAATATTGTCCACTCCCCACTCCCCCCCCTTTTTTTTTTTTCCTTTTTTTGTTCCTCATGCAGAAGTCCTTCCAAAAGTTGTTAGCATGCTCAGTGGGCTTTTTTGGTGGAAAAGGATCCATATTGTTTCTAAATGCTTTCACAGTGGTGTGTCTTGGACATTGTAGAAAGCTGAGAACCTGCTGATGCATGCCTTTGACTTCCTGGCTCTTTTCCTCAGGGTTACCTTGTTATTCTTCTGATTGTTTGTTTTTCTTGTGAATACGCCTGCATGAAGAACAGGTACAAAAAAAGAATGGTTGGAGATAAGCTAATTTCAGCAAACATCGGAAGCCTTTTACAGAGCATTGCAGGCTATTAGCTTGCAAGACTTTGGTGGCTGTCCAGCTGACCTACAAAACCGGTCTTGCCCAGGTCAGAACAAAAGCAGATCAAGACCAACCAGATCAAGACAGCTCTGGCAGGTTTTCAGAGGGAGCAATGACTGGGGGAAGCCCAGTTCGGAAGTGGAGTCTTATCTGGGATAGAGAGACAACAAATCATGCAAGAAACGTGAGAGGGTGCATTCTGAGAGCATGACGAGGAAACAGGCAAGTCTCAGTAATTAGTGTGTTTGCACCAGGTTCAGCACAGTGCTACTGGGGAGATGTTGCTTCAGGTTCTGATGCTTACCTGCTTTGGTGCTAGCTCACTATCTTTGCATCATATTAGTTGTGTCATGGATATACCCATCTTCGTTTCATTACTGTAGCTCACTGACATTGCAAGAAGACTCCTAAATAAAAGGTTACTATCTGTTTGCCGATTGGCATCAGTAGATGCAACACCCATTGATGAAATCCAGTTCACTTCTCTCAGACTTGGATTTGGTCCACGGGTATTTAATGGTTTCACTCTTGCATCTTGTAAGACAAACTTCTTTGATTGTATGCTCTCATCAATCTTCTGTCTGCAGTGAGCTTGGTTTGGGTGTTTAAAGCAGGAAAATAGACAGAAACATGATTTTAAAAGGTGAAAAAATTGAGTGAAACACTAAACTATTATTGATGGTTTCAAAGAAGTTTCTTTATTTGAAATACAATCCTGTCCTTTTTCTTTGGCTACTAGAAATACTGCCATTGACACCAGTAAGACTGACCATTCAAGAGAGCAGCTCCTAGCATCAGTGAACAATTCATTTGATGGAAGACTTACAAACCAAAATGATAGGCAGATTCCTTGCAGATAACTCTGTAAAGATCCCAGCAAGTCACTTCACTGAGTTGGTAGTTTTTCTTATTGATGCTTTATAAAATTAGAAGAAGTAATGAAACAGAAAAAAGCCAGCAAATGGACTGGTTGCCTGTCCTGAAGAAATTGAGTTGTGACATAGTTTAATCTAAACATAATGAAAAAGATGTGTCAGATTGAAGTCTTAATAAGACTTCAAAAAAGTCAAATATTTGGGCAGGCTGTACTTGGCTCTGATGCTTAGCCTGCCCCTGTGTAATTCCCTGTACTGGAAAGAGTCAGGTAACTTTTGAATTCCATAAAAGGTGGATCTTGTTCATCTATAACGTGTAAACTTAGACTTGGATTTGCCTCTGAAACCTTCAGGCGCCCACCTCTTATGTTTTTTTTGTAGGGGATGTGCCTGTTTAGTTCAGGAGGGCATTTTTACCAGATGTTTAAGATAAATGCTTAAAATGCAAATTTAGCAGTTGGTCCAGTCAAAGATGTAAGAAGATGAATTTTTGCTTTCAGTCTTATTTTTCTCTGCAGAGCTGATGGAATTGGAGTATGAAATCCTGCGTTGGACAACTCCGAAAACAGGACAAATTCTAGATAAATTCAGCCTTCAGCTATTCATTCCCTGAAAAATGCAGTTTTCACATCAAGAGAATTATTTCAGTGGAAGTTGCTGGTTCAAACAGGCCATTTTATTGTGGTTTGAGGCAAACAACGATGCATAGTTTAGATGGGGACTTCTTTATTGAAAAGTCTCGATGCCTTCCCTTTAGGAGGATTTCACACTAAGCTTATTAATGTCCAGTGAGCAACCTCTGTAGAAGAGCCCACATTTTTGCCATAATTACACAGGCTTCCAGGCAATATAGCGTGTGATTTGGAAATGGAGTTGCATGTCAGGTGTGCACACATAACATAACCATGTATTGTGATTTTGAGTAGTTAAGAAATGACATTTTCTGTACATTTATTTTTGTATTCTACAGGAAGTCATGACACTATGACCTACTGCTTGGATAAAAACTCTGCTATTAGCGGCAATGAATCCAAAGTGGTGAAGTTTTTAAACAAATGTATGCCCTGCATTGTGCACCCCATTATCATGAAGTGGTCTACGACACAGGTAACTGTTGTCTAGTGTTCTTGTCATGCCTGGGGAAAGTTGAAGCTTGTGCTGCAGTGCTGAGAGTGGTCACACTCTCCCATGCATGGTGAAAGAATAGCCTGTTGCCTAGAATCCGTGCTCTCATGAGACACCATGCATGGGTGTCATGGTTTAACCCTAGATGGCAACTAAGCACCACCCATTGGGATGGGGAAGAGAATCAGAAGAATAAAAGTGAGAAAACTCCTGGTCTGAGATAAAGACAGTTTAATAGGTAAAGGAAAAACCACAAGCAAAGCCAAACAAGGAATTCATTCACCACTTCCCATCAGTAGGCAGGTGTTCAGCCATCTCCAGGAAAGCCGAGCTCCATCACACACAATGTTTACTTGCGAAGAAAAAACGCCCTAAGTAAGTCTAGCCATCCCTCCCTCCTTCCTTCCTTCTTCCTCCAGCTTTTGTGGCTGAGCATGATGTCATATGGTATGGGCTATCCCTTTGGTCAGTTGGAGTCAGCTGTGGTCATCTGTCTCGGCTGTGTCCCCTCTTAACTGCTTGTGCACCCCCAGCCTACTCGCTGGTGGGATGAGAAGCAGAAAAGGCCTTGGCTCTGTGTAAGCTCTCCTCAGCAGTAACTAAAACATCTCTGTGTTATCAACACTGTTTCCATCACAAATCCAAAACATGGCCCAATATGAGCTACAATGAAGAAAACTAATTCTACCCCAGCCAAAACTAGCACACTAGGTATGAGACAGGTGCTACACATACGAGAGCTTCTTTTGTGAGGAAAAAGCCTGTAGGGGAGGCAGGGATTATACATAGACAAAGATTTTGCTTAAAGTTGACCATTCAATATGAGAAACTCATCTTTTTCATGTGTGTATTGTTATTATAAATAACATTTACCATTACTATAATCAAAAGAGGTTTTTCTCTTGCACTTTGTCCAGAAGGTAATGCTTGTCATTTTTACTATCACTGTTCTGTGAGATGTCAGCTGTTTTTCCCATCTATATTGTGTAAGTATTTCACCCAGCAGCAGAGACAAAAATCTTGTTGAAGGGACTTTTTTTTTTTTTCTTAAAGGTTAAGAGAATGAAGGTGTGGTCCCTTACGTAGGGTTTAGTTAATTTTTAAAAATGTCTAAATATTAAGCTAGTAGTTATGTCTTTGTTCCTCACAAATGTGTGTTAGAGACAAAATTAAGGATCATTATTTAAACTACAGCTTTTGAAGATTTTTCTGAAGAACGGACTTTCTGGCATCAAAGAGGTACCAAAAAACTTTTCACTTTTGTTCTTACTGAAGGAGTCCTTCATTATTAGGGAGTTAAAACTGAATAATTGATAAATGGCAATAAATATGCCTAGGCTTCTTTTGTTGTGTTTGAGCAGCCCTGGCAAACTGGAGTCTTAGACACTACCAGATACTGAGTATGTCACGGGAATGATGAGTTGATGTGGAAAGGCACTTGCAAAGCACAGTGCCTTGTCTTGAGCTCCTTTTTGCTTTGGGACTTAAACCAATGAAATATTTAGATATCTCCTAACTTGTGGGTGACCCTATTGGTAACAAACAAGCTCCTTGTGTCATTATAGTAATTTTCTGGTCTGCACCCAGTATGCTGAGCGACAAGTGGGCCAGTGCTGATGGGAAAGAGGCATGGCTGCAGTCCTGCCCCTCCTTAGCATTGCAGCGCTTGAGTTCTCTTTGCAAGAAGGTGACATCCGTTCATCAACAAAGCCCTACCGATGGTAGGGCCCACAGGTTTCTGGATGGCCCAGTGCCTTGGAGGCGGTGCCTGGTTTAAGGCCTGGGTGTTTATGGGTGTCAGTCTAGGGGCCCAAATCTTTCCTGTGCAGTGGTTGACAACAGGTGTGTAACTTCTACTCATGCCCTGGATGTCTGCTGTGACATTGCAGCATTGAGCAGCATCGCTCCCCAAGGCTTCCTCTTGAATTTTGCCCTTGGGAGGCAATGTTCACACTAATTCTATATCAAAACCCAAGTGAATAATTGGAGTCTAATTTCTCTAGTTTTCCCATGCAGTCAACAAAAAGAAATTAATTCATCCAAAGAGCAGTTTAGAGCAGCTGTTTCATCTGGTTCTCTTTCTGGCCACTGGGCTTGTATGTGTATATATATATATATATGTGTGTGTGTATATATATATGACCTGCAGCCATATATATGTATATATATGTGTGTGTATATATATATGACCTCCAGCCATATACTCTCCCATCTCCAGCATGCTCCAAGCAAAGGCAGGACTTAGGCACAGATCACTCCTTTAACTGCTACAGCCTGGTGGAGACCAAGCAGGCACACAGGGAGCTTTTGGCCTGAGCTACCACACCACCCGCACCCCAGGACATGTAGGGCTGGGCTACTCCCAGGCCCTGCAGCTCAGGCCTCCTTAGCGGCTTGTTGTCTCACTGTCTGCCAACGCGCTGCAGGATCATACCGAGGCTCTACAGATCCCAGTGATACATCAAATGTTATTAAGTCCTTTTCCAACAAAGGTTCCTGTGCTGGTGGAGGCCGTGGGGATGGGCAAGGTACATCTAGAAGTGGCACCATAGCATCTGGACCCTGCGGAGCTGAAGTGCTTCTGTGTTCCGGCAGAGGAGGGGTGGTGGCGGCTGCAGCTGCTTCAGTTGCTACCCAATCTGCTTTCAATTGCTTTAGAGAACCTATTACAAGTCTCCATGTAGTGAGTAAGTTAGTAGCATTAGGGTCCCCTCTTGTGGCTGCATCCCAAAGTATTTGCCCAGCCTCATCCCAGGTTTCTGGCAAGAATGTGGTTGAGGGGTCTGCCGCGCAACCTTTTGATTTTAACCATGCAAGCAAAAGCCAAAGGGTGCTCTTGTCATACGTAATTCCCCGCTTTTCTAGGATCTTTGTACGGATGTAAACAATAGTCTTTTCCTCTGAGGATATCTGTGACCCAATCACTACAGTTCCCAGCCGCCAACCTTCACTGGTGATTGTCGATCCAGATCTGTCACAGCTCTCAGTCCCGCTGTTTAACTTGTTTGGCTGGGTGCTCCACCGGTTGCTCAGTTCCTCAATTCAGGCCCCAAGTTGGGTGCCATTTGTGGAGCTTAAGAAAACGGACTCTGGTGATGGAAAGACCAAAGACCTTTATTGCCTGGTCGCACTTAGTTTTATAGCTCTTCGCTCAAGCACACACAGCCACAATCGTTATCATTGGTTCAAGCCTTGCATTCATGCATTACCTTAAGCATTGTCATTGGCTCCGTTCCATCAGCATGGGCTTCTTAAAACTCAGCCAACATCCACATCTGTTTCTCATGCTTTCTCTTCTGTTGTTTACAGTCCCTTCAAGGGCAGAGTGCTGCTTCATCGAGGTCGCTAAAGCTCATGTCTAATCCCACATTTTTCTATTTTTGTTTTTCCTTCTGCTGAGGATGAGTTAGCTCCGCAGAGATAGCCATGGTAAAGTCTTTGATCGAATAAAGTACAGCACTTCTAAGGTGCTGATCCTGTAATTTTTGTTCATATGAATAGTCTTGTGAAGAGCGATTGTGTATTTACACACAGGTTAATGGATCTTTAACTTTCAGAACATGACAAGGGCAGAGATCTGAAACTAATCCAATCTACCTGCCGCAGGGAAATTGGGATCTCTCTTGTCTGAGGGTGAAATACTTCAAAGTTGTGCCATATAGTGCCATTTTAATTATGAAAGATCTGTGAAAAATGTCACAGGGCTAATTTTGTACACCTTTTTCAGCTTTCTAAAGAAACAGATTTCTTCCAAGCTCTCAGGACTTTATCTTCTGTTTCACCTTTCAGGTACTGACTGTGACGGAGCAGCTTGAGGCTGGAGTTAGATACCTGGATTTCAGGATTGCCCACAAGGCTAATGATCCATCTCTGAATTTGTACTTTGTGCATATGGTTTACACAACTATTACTGTACAGGTAATGTCCTTACCTTTGAGATGGCTGTAAAAACGGTGCTGTTTCTTCTAAGGGCCATCATCTGAAAATGCTGGCCCAAGGTTTTCTGAGTAAGTTATTTGTTTTGCTCATGTGAGGACTTCAAACTACAGAAAATCAGCAGGGCTGGAATTTAGTTTCAGCGGTTGCAAGTGAGGCTGGGGCATCAATCACTTCCTCATCCTCCAACTGGAACTGCAGTGCCTTCCTCTCCACTGCCTAGCCCCTACCAACTGCCTGATGTTTCTGGGGCTTATCTTGTGTTATCCCAGGATGCTACCCAGGGCAATCCTGTTTCCCCAGTAAGGAGAGTGGGTATTAAAGAGAAGGAAGGTATTTAAAAGCCTAATAAAATCACAGAAACACTTTCTTTTTTGAGGAAAATGTATTTCACTGAAAGACAGAGAGACTCGAGTCTGGATCCCATGATCAAATTACTGTCAGCTGCTGTGAAGAAGCTAATGTGAGTTGCTCTTTGCATGTGCTCTGTCACTGTGGCATAGTTTACATCTTCTTTCCATTTGCTGGGACCTGTACAGCAGGCACAGCCAGCTAATGCAGCTTTTCATTTGTAGACTAACTGGCTCAACTTCAGTTTCATGCTCATGAGTCTGAACTTGTCCTGTGTTAAGATTTCATGGTGACTGGCATGCTCATGTAAGTAGTTAGATGTAGTGCCTGACTGCCCTGCTAATTGTATGTGGTCTTCAAGAAGTTGTCTGTGACCATAACAAATGGGGAAAACGGGTCCAAATGCTTAAGCAAGCACAGAACTTTTCCCTGGTGTTGAATTTACCACTAATACATTGTTTGTCCTTGGGGAGGATGGGTTTACTGCTAACCTGCCTCTAGGCAGTAGGAGGTTCATGGATATTATCAAAATGCAAAACTGTTAAGTGCAGTGTGCTAGAACCACATCCAGAGCAAACCAGCACAGACTTGCAGAACGTAGGTTTTCCTGGGGTGTATCTCTCTGGAACACCTTGTGGGCAGTTAGATGGACATCCTTCAGAAACCTGTGCTGATTTTCACTATTGTGATTGCAAGTCTACCCCACCAAACTCTGTAGTTTTTTCTCTGCATAGCATAGATGATTTTCTAAGTTGCTGTGACTCTCTCTTGTAGGATATTCTGTGGGAAGTGTTAAGGTGGTTGGAAACTCATCCTCAGGAAGTTGTTATCTTAGCCTGCAGGAATTTTGATGGATTAACCAAGAGACTTCATTGTCATCTTATTGCCTGTATAAAAGAGATTTTCCAGTGTAAACTGTGTCCCAGAAATGTGAGTATGAGGTCTTTTTTTTTTCCTCTTTTTTTAAGAATGACATATTACAGTGAGATCTTTGAGTCCAAAATTCTAGGTATATTCTACATTCATTATTATTTTTAACCTTGGAAAAGTAACATCTACTGCATCAGTGACAGGTCTTTATCTAATAAGACTGAGGAGATAAAGCAACCTACATCCCACGGTGTAGAAGAGGGAATTAAATTCGGCTGTCATGTCTGTTGAGTTGTGGGACAATATTAGGGACACAACTGCCATCCGCTGTCCTGCCTGAGTTTTGTTTTTTAAAAAAAAGAAAAGAAAAGAAGGTGTGTGTGTTACAAATGTGGTCCATAGTTATGTTTATACAATTGAAAGGATAAATTCTTTGCCTTTTCACAGCAATAATTAGAAATGTATTTTTATGCTATTTATAATAGTTTAGGTTGGAAGTGACCTCTGAATGTCCCCTGATCCAACCCCACCATGCAAAGCAGGACCAACTTCAAAGTTACATTGGGCTGTGTCCCAGAGATATTCTTGAATATCTCCAAGGATGGAGATTCCACAACCTTTCTATGCAGCCTAGTCCAACATTTTACTGCTCTCACAGTAAATGTTTTCCTTATCTACCTGATTAGAATCTTTCTCGATTTAACTTGTCTGCTGACTTTCATCCTTTTGCTATGCATATCTGAGGAGTCTTTATGACTACCCCTTAGGTAATTTGCAGACAGCAGTAAGACCTGTCCATAGTCTTCTATTTATGCTGAACTGACCCAGCTCTCACAGTCTGTCCTTGCATGTCATGCTCCAGCCTCTGCATGCTCTGGTTGCACGCTGCTGGACTTGCCCTAGCACATCAATGACTTTTTTTTACTGAGGAAGCCCCAGGTGGAGACAGTACTTGAGATGTGGTCCCACAACTGCTGAATAGAAGGGAAGAACCCTTTCTTGTGACTTTCTGTCTGTGCCTTCACAGCAGTTTGCAGTTGACCGCATGGGCTGTTGCCACATGGGCTCACTGCTGGCTCATGTTCAGCCTGGTGTCCACTAGGACCTGCAGATCCTTTTCTGCAAAGCAGGTTTATAGCCAGCTGCCCCCAGTCTGTCCTGGTGCGTGAGGTTAGTCCATTCAGGTGCAGGAATTTGCATTTGCCGTGATCTTTATGATCTTTATCAGCCCACGTCTCCAGCCTGTCAAGGTCCCTCTTAATAGCATCTCTGCTCTCAGTGCATTTCTGGTGGCATTGACATTCCAGGACATGAGCTGGAGCTGACCATCCAACCAGCCTAATATGCTTTCAGTCACTCAAAACTCCAGAAAAGCCTTAATTTAAGTAGACATTATTTGATTACTAGATTTTAGAAGTGGAGATTTTTAGCTTCCTCTTTTTTTACAAGGTGTGGGAGCTTCGAGTAGTTAAACAATTAACATTTCAAAGGTGCACAGGAACAGAGGGTTTTCTCGGGAGATGTGAGGGGTACAGGATAATGATGACCCTGTTTGCGATTTGAGTTCAGCCTTTGAAGCTGGTGTATTAGTAACTGGTGAGTATTACCATTTCAAAGCGTTTTGTACAGCAGAGTTAAAATAGAACAATTCTCAGCAAAACTAGGGGATTCTGAATATTCAGGCATCTGCTGAATAACTGAAGACCTGAGTGACACTGTTTTTTTCTTTCCACAAATAACTTGAGTAAGTCATGGATGAGCAGAGCAATACTGGAGAAGATGGGCAAATTTGCTTTCAGATACGTGGCAAACTCCTAAAAAGAAAAAAAGTTATTAATTGCACAAGGGACAAGCTGCTGCTGATAGTTTGTTGAACAAAGGTGATGAACGAACAGTTTGAGATCACCTGACTGAAGAAAGAGGAACATTTCCAAGTTGTGTCTGGGGGAGGGAGGAAGGGCACTAGAAGAAAAGAGAAGCCAAATACTTCCCTCAAGTAGGAAGACTTTATATTTATGAGGTCAGTGACCAGCACAATGGATCTCACCAGTTTTGCAAGTGATACCATGGCAGGTTAGGTAGCTGTGGGGTTTTTCAGGATCACACGTTCAGATTTAACATCAAATAACCAAGTGCTTGCTCACTTATTCTAAAACAATCTGGTATCTACTGTCTTTCATGACTGCAACTCTTGTACAAAACTAAGCATCAAAGTATTTATGAAGCAACTGCTAAGCAGAGGTCTGTGTAGTACTGGCACAGGCCACAGCGTGACAACGTTACATTGCATTTAAAATTTTAATTGCCTTAACTATTCAAGGTGTATTCCTTTGATCTGGAGTAATAGGGTTTAAAAATCCCTTGTTAGCCATCTTCAGTTTCATTTCTGCTTTGTTTGCAAAACAAGCACCTGGGCTCATGTACACGTTTCTGGTAGCTTTTTTTTTTTTTCTCTTAACCCACCCCCCCTTTTTTTATTTAAGAGCTTCCAGCTTTAGAAAGGCAGCTGGAGTAAAGCAAAGACTTCTGTCAACCACAAGTTTTTGTAGTTTGAGCAGCTTGGGTCTTAATTTTGCAGTATTTTCTGACCTAATTTGGGCTTGTACTGTTTCTTGTATGAAGTAAGAGTGATTCAACCCTTGGCTCTCTTCAAAGATTTACATAAAACATTTTCAACTGCCTTTGGCTGTTATTTTAATTAATAAGTTAATTGGAACATCAAAAAGCCACCATTTCCTTTTCACAAGCAACAGACACAGCTTTTAACCACAACATTCTTAGCAAAACAATACCTGTTAAATATGTTGTTTTTGCAAATAAAACCTGTCGTAGTGCCTCAGTTCTGTCTAACGGTAGCTTTTGAGGATTGGAAAATGTAATTTCACATTGAAACACTTACATTTACCAGAGCTGTTTCAGCCCATCTGTATGTCTGAGAAGGTTTCTGACCCAAGTCTTCCCCTCTTACAATTAAAAATGTCTGGAGTACCCCAATTTCAGAAGCTTGGAGAAATCATAATTAATGTATCTCTTGAAGATTTTATATTTAGTCTTACCAAGTCTTAAGTCAGTTTAATTTTCTTTGATCCAAATTCGTCACTGTAGCCATCAATGTGGGGCATTTTCCAAAATGATTCCTGCTTCGGTCACAAGCACGGTCCCCCAGTGCTCAGTTCTGGGGCTGCTCTTGTTTAATATCTTCGTTGATGACCTGGATGAGGGTGTTGACTGCTCCCTCAGTAAATTTGCAGATGACACAAAATTAAGCGGGAGCGTCGATCTGCTTGTGGGTAGGAAAGCTCTGCAGCGGGATCTGGACAGGCTGGAGCGATGGGCTGAGGCCAAGTGTGTGGGGTTTAACAAAGCCAAGTGCCGGGTCCTGCACTTCAGTCACAACAACCCCCAGCAACACTACAACTTTGGGGCAGTGTGGCTGGAGAGCTGCTTGGTGGAAAAGGACCTGGGGGTTCTGGTGGACAGTCGGCTGAACATGAGCCAGCAGTGTGCCCAGATGGCCAAGAAGGCCAATGGCATCCTGGCCTGTATCAGAAATGGTGTG
>JAVSBS010017839.1:4448-24935 GCA_033124195.1 Coracias cyanogaster
TAATGGTGAGTTTAGACTGCATAAAAATTAAGAAATGAGTGGAAACCTTCCAAGCAATAAGAGTAGTGAACTGTTAGGATTGCCTGGGCCAGATGCAGAGTCTCTGTCACTGAAGACTTCTAAGGACAAGTTAGACATCCCTCTGAAGAATAACATGGATAAAGCTGATTCTGCCTTGGGTCACAATAATGGGCTATGACTTGAGGTTTCTTTTAGTCCTTTTTTCCCCCTGAATCTAGTCCTGTAACTTGCTTATTTGTCTTCCTGATTCTATGATGGAACTACAGTAGCCAGAGAAGTTTTCCAGTAGAAGATAGTTTGACAGTGAATGTTGGTTTGGCTTGTCTCTGACGACAAGAGTGGGCCTTTATTATTTGTCATTTATTACTAGCCGAAGAACGCACTGGTGTCAAAGGCCAGATCTTGCAGGAGTTACCTGCAAGTAATTACTGAAGTAGCTGTAGGGTCTTACTGATGTTGGACTAACAAAGACAACAAATTTAAGATTTCAGAATAGACCTATATCCTTGCATGTCAGTTATTAACTGATTTCTGTCTTATGCAGTGATATATCTAGTGTCTCTTCATATTTCTCTTAGAAAGGGAAGAAATGTATCCGAACAAAGAAGTCCCTGAAAGCTGTTCACTTTGAATATAAGAACTGCACCAGTGTACAGACGTACAAACCTCGTTACTGCGGCCTCTGCAATGACGGGCGATGCTGTACCCCACACAACACCAAAACAATTCAAGTGGAGTTCCGCTGTCCTCAGGGCAAAGGCTTGAAAAAGCCAATGATGTTGATCAGCACCTGTGTCTGTCATAACAACTGTCCTCAGAGTAACAGTGCTTTCTTCCAGCCATCAGATCTGACGTCTAGTGAAGCAAAAATATGAAAACTATAAATTAGGTATTGCAAAAGATATAAATAGTTTCTAGAAAACTTGACCCACAATCAGGTGAATGTAATAATTGCATATGTAAAATATCTTAAGATGTTTTTCAAAACAGTTGAGGTGCTTTCTTTTTCCCTGTAGTTTATTAAATACCTCGTTTTACATTTTCCCTCTCCAAATGACTTTCACTTGAAGGAAATTTTGTACATTGGACAGAGCCTTCTTTTTTATTTGATGGTGGCATAAAGATTACAAAGCAAACAGCAAGACTTTCTCCTTGAGTTAAGGGGATCATGCCATGACTTTCAGTAGCTGTAAGACTGGGCTCTTCAAGAGTAAATGGATTCCTTGGGGAGTGCATGATATCACATCACATAAGCTTCCAGGTTCTTGACTTCACTCTCCATAATGCTTATAAACACTTGAGCGGTGTTGTTTTTGCATTCTAATGAAACTTTGTTTTTGATGACAGTAAAAATCTTACTGATGAAAGTGTTACATTTTGATGTCTTGTAAAATGTCTTCTCACTATACCTCTGACTTTCTCTGAGGCTGAAGTTTGCACATAGGCCATGAAATGACATAGCTAAGATCCCTTATCCTGAAGCATAGCAGATTGATAGCTGACAGCATTTAAATTTGTCTTTGGTAAGTTCACTAGCAGTCTAATGCAAGACCCACTGAAGTCAGTGTCTTAGGAGAACCTGGTTGTAACCAATGTGTGTCTGTAGATATAACTATTAGGATGCAAAAATAAAAGTTCTGTAAATTCCTCTAAAATACTAACTGTATCATATGGTGCTTCATTTTTTAGAAAGATGTATATGTAAATAGAAACTGTATATATTGTAATATAAATTTACTAAGTAAATAAACTTTATGTGATTCAAAATATTTTTTTCCTAAAGTAGTTTTTCATAAATACCAACTTTTAACAGCTAAAAGCGATGGGAAGAAAAAGGGTTTTCAAACTCCTAAAATCAAAAGACCTTATCTTGTGATGTTCTTAGCGTACCTCATCCTAATCGTTGCCCTAACAGGTATGCAGTGTCTTGGTGCAGGAAAGAATGAAGAATTTATGAAGCATGTATTAGAGTAGGCGTTTCTTTCAGAAACCTGAGAGATAGGATGATGTAAATAAAGTTAGATTTGGATTCGATGTACCCTGAAATATAGTGGTGGTGGGGAAGAATAAGTACATGATTTGGAGTTTGGGTTTGCATCTGAAATGCTAACAAAGTATTTAATGGTGTCATGCAGCATTTCAGCTTCAGAAAAGAAGCCCGTGACCCTGCCTGTGCTAGATGCTGTGTGACAATATCCCCAAGGAATATAGAGCCTGGGGGTGGCCGTTTCATGTGTGTTAGATCATGTACGTAACAAGATTGTGAAAACAGGTTCTAAGTACAGTTGTGCAGACATTCAGCTGCCTAGACTGTGGGACTTAGCTCAGTGTGTCTCAATTAGAGACACCAGAGCAGTACTTAAGCCACAACCTTGGTAGGAAACAACAACTGTCCTCTCCAAAGACAGGAGTTTATTTTCTAATATTTTTGAAGAGACATAAACCCAGCTTCCTGCTGAGATCCTTCTTGTGCATCATCCATCACTTCTTTTGAAAAGGGGACTATGTGTGCTATGGCATACAAGTTCAATTCAAAGTCAGGTAATTCTTTTTGTCTACAGACCTTTCCCCAGCACTTTAAGATCTCCACTTCAGTACAGCCAGTGCCAAAATGGCCCCTTAAATAACCTTCCTTAGTGCCTTTCTACGTGACCTCCACATCTTCAACCCATTTTGTGAGAGGGTGTTGCACCGTTGTGAGCAATACAACCTTCACGAAAGAAAAGTTCTACGGTGTTCAAATCCTTATTATCTATATTAACACTAGAACTATTGCAATCTTAATGTCTTCTTACAATGCTGTAGCATTTCAGCAGGAAAAAATACCTTTTAAAAGGGAACATAAATGTTTCTAGACAAAGGGAGCCAAAGATCTGACCCAATTCTCCACTCTCTTTTAGACTAGGTCAGTGGCTATTTTTACCTCACCTCAGTTGATACAGCTTTTCATCTGGTATCAGCTTTGTTATGTTCATTTAGGACAATTAAGTTGAACCCCCTTAGCTTGAGCAGTTTTTATAATCTGTTCTTGCTTTGTACCACAAGTATATAGGCAGTATCAGAAGCAACTCTTATTATTTAAGATTTTAAAGGTTAAAACTAGCTTTTGCTAGTTTGTTATATTCATTCAGATTTGTTTTACTTTAATATGGACAGTTACTAGCTTAACCTTTGGCCCAGTTTCAGCCTGTTCCTGCAAAAGGTCATGACACTGGTTTAATTAAAGCACAACGGTGGTGTGTCAAACCTGTGACATTTTTATAACTAAATGCCAATGATAAAATCCTGAACATCTTTGTTTTAGGGCGGTGATTTTCCCAAACAAGCAAAACGAAATTATTCTGATTGAGCAAAATTAAATTATTCAAATATCAGCTATTCATTTTAATATCTCTGAGGATTTCCATCTGAGCGTTTCAGGGAACATCAGTTGACATTCGATGTGTGGGTCCATACTGCAGTATTTACTGAGCATGATGGAACAAGCACAAAATATGCTGGCTGATTTGTTCATCCCATACTCTGAACAAATTTACCTTTCCTTTGCTAGTACCAGTCAAGGACTGTCCCCAGAATAAGCTGGCTAGAAACCTTTTTTCAAAAAATTCTGTATTAATTTAATTTAATTTAACAGCCTTTGTTGTTAACAAGTGGTAGGCTAAGTGCACCTCCAATAAGTGATGTTGATGATAACCAGTGTTACCGCCCGCTGCACATACACCCAGTAGAGATGTTTGTAGCTACTTCCAGGACTGTTTCATCTCTAGGACTTCATTAAGGCAGTATACTTCTTGCATTTAATCTGCTTTGAATATGCCTAATGCAGCAGGCAAAGGTATATTGCAAATACATCTTTTTTTGCCTTTATTGATTATTCAAGGAGACCAGCTGCCAGCCTCCTCAGCTGATGCCTGACACTAGAGTGAAAACCTCGCAGTGAGTAATTTCAGTAAGATCATGGCTTCATCCTTTCTGTTTTCCAGTATAATTCCAGGAGTAGTACAATAAAAACATCAGGAAAAATAGAATGTCGTTACTTTTTTTTCTTTCTAATCCAAGCTATAATTTGTCTTCATTCTGTCATTATGAATTTATAGCTATGTGGGGAGATGGATGGAAAGAAATGTAGTTACTGCTTCTAGTCTTAGTATTTATATCTTATGAAAAATTTGAACTTCATTAAATAGGATTGTATTTCTCTCTTCTGACAACTTAGTACATTGAATTTATTTTTCTTCCTAAATTTTTAAAGTAATAATAAAATAATTTTTAATAACAAAACTTTTTGTATTAACTCTTGCTTCAGAAAGCCATTCTAGCTATATCTACCATGTTAAATTTTGTGATATGAACTGTCTAGTGTAGGCATGAAATTTAGTATGACCTGAGGGAAAAGTCTTCTTTGATTTTCCCATTATCAATCTCAGGTTGTGCATCACACAGGTAGGAACACCTGTTCTATGACCGGATACACTGCTGATATCAGTCAAGAGTCCTACCACGCAGCTGTGAGAGGAACAGTTTACTTGCAAATATCCAGTAAATGTGTTTTATATTTGTTTAAATCCCTTCAGTTAACACTGTTATAAGTGTGTAAAGTTAGAGCTAACAGCCTGGTATTTTATGATTCAGCACATCTTTAAAATCTCATGTTCTCTCCATGGACTGTAGAGGGAGCCCAGAAGATTGGCTACCAGTGAGTATGCTGAAATAACATGAAATAATCTCACACTAAGCCTCTCCACTCAGAGAAACAGTAGGGAATATCAATTGCTGGTCAATTGATGTAATTGAGCAATCTGTAGATTAGCAAATGGTAACAAATACTTTTTTATGTACCAAGTAGTAGAGTTATCATTAAAATAATAAAGAAAAGTGGCCCACTGACCTAAACCGCTTCAATGTTCGTGGATGTTAACCTAGTTGTTGTTATTCTCAACATTAGAATAAAGTGTTGGCCCCAAAATATTGCATTCCTGTTCATACAGGGAGACCCTGTATCTCTGGTCTTCTGGATTGTCTCTCCTCTTCTTCAGCCTCTCATTCTATCAGCATGTACTGAGTCTGTTTTCCACCCTTTTCCATATTTTTCCATGCTTTCCTCCACAAAACACTCTTTTTATCCCAGTTTTCAAAACCTCCTCTTTATTATTCACTTCTACAGTGACCTCAGGCAGTAAATCAAATACGCATATCCCATTGCCAGAGGCTTTCCCCATGCACCCTGTGCATGCTGCCTTCTTCCTTTCTCCATCAGCCTTGCAGCCCTCAGGGTACATGTTATGTCCATTGTGGTTGCAAAAATATTTTCTTGGAGAGAATCAGAGCTTTTTGAATGAAATGAAATTTAATTTTGCTGAAGGTAAAGGATAAAGGATAAAGGATATTTTAAAGGATATAATGAAGGATATTCTAAAGAGGAAAAGATGTGTTAAGCAGGGAGATTTGCTCTCTTTCACCACTGGGTCTGTCTCATTAGAAACCCAGGCTCAGCACCTCATGTTGCCTGATTCAGAGAAATGCAGAAAGGAAGAATCTGTCCGTTAGACCAAACAGAGATTCGAGCCTGCACATTAGCCAGGACTGTGCAACGACAGGACAGAAAAATAAGCACATTAGCCCTTGTGGGAGCATTGCAAGTTTGGGTTGTTTTGCCTTTTTTTCCCCTCTGTTTTTATTTAAAGCATTGCACTTCAGTAGGAAGCTGGTTTTTTGGTGCAAAAAGAAGTAAATCCCCTAAATCCTTGCATAGGTTGAGGAGAATTAAATCCTCTGAACTGCCTTTGTAAAAAAACTACAATCATTGAAATGCTTGAAAAGTTGTACTCTCACCACTTTGCAAAAATTGTCCCCTGAGACTATAACGTTAGGTTGTCTGTTTCAGAAACAAAATGCACCTCTTTGGGGAAAAGAATCAGACTTTCAACTCTTTTAAAGTATATACCTTTAGCAATCTACAGCTAATGTCCTCATTCTGTGGGATGTGACTTTGTGCATTAAACTCTGTTATTCTCATATCAGGACCATGCTAAGGGCTGCCTTTGCCCCCCATCACTGGGAGCCAGGATCACAGGCAGCACTTCAAATTCGCAATAAAACAGGGCTTCGGTGAGATGGGCCAGTTCTCCTTCAAACCATGGAGAAGGGGGACACCTGGTGGCTACGGGCCACTTTGTCTTGCTCCGTCCCTGGAGATGTTCAAGGCCAAGTTGGATGGAGCCTTGAAAAACGTGGTCTAGTGGGAGGTATCCCTGCCATGGCAGGGGGGGTTGGAACTAGATGATCTTTGAGGTCCCTTCCAACCCAAACCATTCTATGATTTTATGAACGGTGGGCCTGCTCCTGAAAGTAGGGGTGCCTCCGGAAGGATGAGGCCAACTGCTGTTACTTATGACAACTGTCACTGTTTATGGGGACACAAACAGTGACAGAGGGCAGAAGCCTGGACAGCTGTCTGATTCTTAAATATATCCAAACTACTATTAGCGTGATGACAGGCTACATCCCCATCAGGGACCTTTTTTACCTAGTGTAGGTATAGATATACAATACAGAAGAAAGTCCCTCATCCCAGAGACTTTCCAGTTAAATGGGAAAGACACTAAGGATGAAGGAAAGGAGAAGCCCTTTTCTCTGGTTAGCACAGACACAGCACTAAAATCTCAGAATATACAAGCAGTTTCCTCCTCACCACACATAATTTGTGGTAAAACCAGGAAATGAGCCCATTTCTCTTAAGTCACCATCTACAGCCTTAACCATAAAAGCTGTTCTCCTTCTCTTAGCTTTACCTCTTCAAGTCCGTTCTGTACTTCAGAGGATCATGTTGCAGAGGAAATGGAGCAAAATGCTTTATTTTTAGAGAACTGAGGGGGTCTCAGGCACCACGTAAAAGCCTGGCAGACTAGAAGGATGGTGAGCTCAGGGAAACTGACAGTCTCAGGAATGGCGACTGTTTGCACCATCGTGAAGATGCTGCTCTCTCTGTATGATACAGATGTGCTTAAGACATCTGATTGCAAACCATTGTGTTTTGGGTTACACATTGCCCAATGGAATATGGCTTTACATGTCTCTTCCTTGGGCTGCTTGTGGAGGAAATACTCATCTCTCACTTGTACTGACCATTAGTCAGTGTGTTCGCTGAATCTTTCCTCTTCCAAGCTGTAGCGAATGTTTTAGCTTCCATATCACTGTGAAAAAACCACAAAGCCTAGGCAACAGTATTTGCAGCCCATGTACAGTGGCAGAACCACAGCTCTGGAGAGAGACAAGGATGACCAGGAGCCCCAGGGCTGGAGAATGAGTCCCTGCTCTGCTTCCCAGGCACTTGGCACACAGCAAAAGAAGTTTCTGCTGAAACCTTCAGGCCTGCCTGAAGTGAGTGAGGAGAGGGAAGGACAAGAGCATAGTTTTGAGAGAGAAAAAGCCTTAAACTAGTTGCAGCTGTTACACCAAGTTCTTTGAGGTATCTATGCTCTTTAAGCTGTCTTGGACTTTTAGTTCCTGGAGAGAGCTGATATGTTCTTGCCTTAATTCACATTTGTTCACCACTTTAAAGCCTACTCCCCCCCCAGAAAAAAAGAACCTGTTGTGATGCAAGTGTTGGCCTTTACTCAGCTTTTCAGCATTTCCATAAAAAGAGTTTTTTCAGATTTACCACGAGGGGGAAGCAGTTGAAAAATTATCAGACGCTCATCCTTAGAACTCCGGGGTTTTTTTGTGGCTAGCATAGGAACATCCACAAAGAGTGCAAGCAGATATGTCTTCAGGCTTAGAGAAAATGTTAACCTTTTCATGGTTGTTATAAATTAATATCCTTTTAAGGAAGGTTTATTTTTTAAAATCTTATTAACTGCAGATAGAACAAAATTCAACATTTCCCAGAGGAAGTAAATCTTCTAATGGAAATGAAGTTCTTACTTCTATATACGGAGTGAAATAACAGAAATAGTTTCTCCAGAATTTAAATCAACCAGCAAATGCATGCTGCATGCTTAATATGAAGTAGATAAAAGAAAAAAAATCTTTCTAAATTTCAGGTATGTTATACTACACATTGAATTTAAAAAATACGTACTTCTACTAAAAAAACAGATGTTCTCTTTCTAATAGAATATTCTACACACTCCAAATCTGTTTCTCAACCTGATTAATTTGCTGTGTGTCTGGAACAGAATTTTAAGGATATAACTACCAAAACCTAAGAACATGAAAAGTCTTAGAGCCATAACTAAGGTCACCAATAACCTTCTGCTGCTCACATCACCAGCAGACAAGACAGAGAAAAAAGCCAGAGGAGGCAGAGAGAGGTCAACTGCCTTCCCTGTGGTCTCCAGCAGATCAGCACCAGATCCAAAAATATAAGGTACTAGCAAGGTATCTCTTGGATTACTTTTCTTTTTTAAGTGATGAAAATAAAAGAATGCTACTCTCTCAGTCTCTCTCTCGCTCTTTCTGATGTTTGTACTTCAACAAGCCATGGAGCATTCAAAGCCCAAGGTCAACATGAGTGGAGAGATATGAAAAGTAGCTGAGGAACCCTTTGGGAACACTAATTATGAGCATATGAGAAATAGTCTTCTCCCCTGTGTGACACACAAGTCTATCAAAGATTGGCATTCAATAGCAAGCCTGCAGAATAGGCAACCTTTGAAAGCTATAATGAATAACCTCAAAAGAAACCCTTATAAAATCTTAAACATGCGCAAGATACTAGCCAAGGGCTTAATAAAATACACAAGCCCCACACCAAAAAAACAGACAAAACAAACAGAAACCTATGGCAACTCCAAACATAACAAGATGGACCTCATAAGGAGGAATTAACAGTAAATCTCTCAATAACTTGCCTTTCGTGGCTAGAGGTCTGCTATCTCCCCAGGGTATGTAGCACAGAGAAACCAAATTAAACTGTGGTTATCTGATGTCTCTGGTGAGATTCACTTCATCCCACGTCAGAGCTCAGTGGGTAGCTGAAGTCCAGGACTGGGAGTCAGAAAGTCTGTGTTTCGTTCCCAGCTCTGCCACAGGCTTACTGTGTAGCACTGGTCTACTTACTCAGCCTTTGTTTGCCTCAGTTTCCACGGTGTAAAAAGTCAGGGATTGCAAAAGTGCTGCAGCACAGGATGATGCTGCAAGCCCAGATCAGGGCTGCTTGCACACCCACCAGGTCAAGAGGGGTAACTGCTGTCAAAAGTGCTAGATTCTGGATGTTCACCATCACGTTTTTGAGTTTTTAGGGTTTCTGGCAGGGAAGAACAGCTTTCAGACCAGCCTTGCTCCATAGATAGTGGACTAGTGATGCTAGAAGATGTGGCACTTCATAATTTCAGGAGGTTGGTGTCCCTGTATGCTGAGCAGTGTGGTTAGGGGAGACTGCAGAGTGGTACATCGTCCTGGGAGCCTGAGGCCCCATTGCACAGCATAGTATTAACAGTGTTGGAGAAGAGGCTGTGCTCCCTCAGTACCCCACTGAGCTGCCTGACTGTTTTCCAGCTATTATTGACCATGAGTTGCTCAAGCCACAGCTGTAGGAGCAGCCTGCTGAGAGGCAGAGAACTGGGACCATGTCATATGGCAGCCATGATGAGGAACAACTGTACAACCTTTGTAATATGTCACCACTGGAAAGGTATCTTCCCCCCCCCAGTTACATGACACTATCCACAGCAGAGCAGCCCTAGACAATGTGTATTTTATGCCCCCTGGGATCTGTGCAGTTTACAGATGATGTCTTATGGCCTGGGGTAAACTCAATTTCATAGAAAAGAAATCTTGGAAGAAATTCTCAGGCCCTGGTGCAGATCGATAATGTCACTCGGCAAGGTCTCATCCCATCAGGTGCAGTCATTTCCCATATTACCACAAAATGAAAATCCCATATCCAGACTAATTTCTGATGGAGATACGCATAGCCACACAGAGAGGAAATTGGAGGAAGCCTGTGGGAAGAGAGGGCTGCAGCCAAGGGCAAAGGGTATGCAGATGGCATGTAGAAACGTGGGACAGCAGTGAGCTAGATACTGGCACAACACTGGGACTTATCTTGATTGAACTTCACTTCAAACCATATGGATAAAAGTCATCAGAGCCTCTCCAATGCACAGGATATTGAGCAATTAGCCTGCAAAAATGACTGCCACTGAAGGAAGTATCTGTATTAAAAATTAAATTAATTAACACTGTTGCAAATTCAAGCCCTCTCAATTTAGGAATGCTACCAATAAAGTTGCCTGTGTGTGGTGTTATTCAAAGAGGTTCCCTCATCAGTCTCATTTCTTACTTGCTTTAAGGGTTGAATCTTAATGTTACAATCTCTACAGCAGAAACTAACCAGGAACTCACATCTTATGTGGGAGCTGCGGACAAAGCAACTACTGTGAAACCCAAGAGCCCTCTCTGAAGATACTGGCTATGGCAGCTAGAGGAGGATCCATGATGACAAACCAAGATGACAGGAGCCAAGGCAGTAGGAGCAGGTTTTCCCTTGCAGACAAACAGAGTCTACTCTAAGAGCCAAATAATCTATGCTATCTCTGAAATGAGGTGAAATCAGCTAGGCAGGAAATGGGATGGCTGTAGTGGAGATGTCCTTCCTGACCACAGAACAAATATGGGAAAGGTTAGTGGATGCCATAACCACTTTGAGCAATCATAGAAACACTATTCTGCTGGGCGTTTTCTCTGCCAGGTTCACATTTTGTATCTCCAAGGTCTTTACTTTTGCTAACCCTTAAAGGAAGGGTTCAAAGAAGTAATTCATTTACAATGTTCTTCTCATCATCCTCAACGTGGGACTTATACCTGGACCTTAACTGGTTCTAATTTCTACAGCTTTGATCCATGTGTTCTCTCATGGAAGTATAAATTAAGGCTTAAATTTGTTCCTTTGGAAAAATGAATGAATTTAGTAACTTCAGACAGTTTTATTGCATTTAAATAGCCAAAATTACTTGCAAAGAAAATAGGCAGTGGTTATATGGATTGTAATCCTATGGGTCATGTCACAGGAAGGGCTTTCCCTTGCTTATAACATCAATCACATCTTAGCTCCTATTACGCCTCCAAGCCTATTTTTATCCTCTTGGTTTTTCTGACATGAGCTCTTCATAGGGCCTGCCTAGGGCCTTTGCTTTCACAAGGTCATTTCTAGATGTTTCTATGTTTCAGATGAAGATGTCATTTACATTTCACTTCTAGGAATATAACAAGACAGCATAAGACAATAAGAGGAAGTTGGGAAACTAAAAGTGATATAAATGTGTTGATAAGGTCTGGATCATCAGTCAGCAAAAAGGATCCCAAGGACCACGGGAATCTTCACAAATTGTTCTTCTGTATGCACAAGGGACATTTCCTATAAATTACTTTGGCATCTGAGATACATGTAGTGAGGACCAGTCCTTCAGCCTTCAGGGCTCTCTTTGTTGTGTGCCATTTTCAGGTCTGTTTTCCACTGTTTGATTTCATGTTTTCCAAGTTGTTCAATATTTGTATCCAGAAAATCATTACAAGAGAATTGTATCAATGAGTGTTGTAATACACCTTATTTTTCCAGGCAGTCCTTCTATCCACCTCCAAAGTCCCAGAATCATATTGCATACATAAATAAGAAACAGGGTTATGAAATCACCTCCAGTGTGATGTAGTCCGGGCCCAGACTCTAAAGTCTGTGTTGTTCGAGCCGACCTACATCAAAAGGAAATGTAAAACTTGATTTCTGATGCCTGCACAGTGCTGTGGATAGCGAGCCTGCCTGAGCACATCTGTCATGGCATCTTACAACCTCTCTGCAGAGCAGTACTGTTTTGATGTGCTTCCTGTAGGTCTTGAGAGGTCTGAATAAAAGCCAATTGCACAAACATTGGGTTCTCCTTCGTCAAAAATGTCAGTATTTTAATTGCAGTACAGATAAAAATAACAGCACGGAAAAAAAAGCACCAAACCTGCATTCTCTTAAATTATACCTGTAAGATTTAGCCAAAATAAAGTTCCACAACATCTCACAGACTGCAACTAAGTTGCCATCAGAAGAAAATTTCCCTTCATATGAACACATTGTAGACACCTCAAAATTTTGAACCTTTTTGCTCTCAGTTTTACTATTTCAGTTTTGAATTTTACTGTTTCATACAGAGAGTCAAGAAACAGTATCAGATGGCATACACAAAGCAGGTCCTTACCTGAAACAAAAATTGTAAGACTTATAGAAAATCCTTTCTGAATAAGAGAGAGATTAAAATCTCAGCATAAACTTTCTCAAATATTGGCATCACACCTTGGGAACAAACCTAGTTACCTGTGCCTAGCACAATGGTGTTTGTTCTTATAGCTCTGATACAATGTAGATCATGATAAATTATAATAATAGATCAAATGTGGAATTAATCTCCACACAAACACCTGGAGCTCTTGTAATTGGGACAGTACATTTGCCTAACGAACAACAACAGAAACTATCTGACTTACAGAAGTTTGGAAGTTGCAAAGCCATTCAAATACAGCAAGAAAACTACTGTGTTTTGGCTAATCCTTCATCCTCTTGGCTAACCAAAGAGCATTCTGGTTTGGGCCAAATTAAAACACAATATTGGTCTACATGGGGAGTCCATATAAAGTGATTTCATATTGCCTTGCTTTACCATCCCTAAATGCTAGTATTATTAGGACATGTCACTCTTTTTTATTGCAGTAAGGAGCAGATACTCAGCACAATCTGGCCCCGACTTACACCAGCATGGGGAGTGTGCCAGTGAGCCTGGCTTATGGCTGGGAGGTAGCAGCCTTGATCAGCCTAAAGGAAGAGCAAAGCAGTACCAAGGGATATTTGGATGAACCTGATGGCTGGAGGAGCAGAATCAGAATGAAAATTTATGGTATAAGCACACAAAAAAATCTACTAATCAGAAAAAAAGTTCTGTAGAACCATAAAATTAATTACATTTCAGAAAAAGAAGCAATCCCAGAAGAAGACATCTGAATTGCCACACAAGTATTTAATACATTTTTATGTTAAAGTGTTCTGACAAATACACATTTTCTAACAAAAAAAGTTGTAAAAAATTTCCAGGCAGCTTTATGAGGCAGTAGCGCGTGCCCCTCTCCGAAAACACCTTTATTGCTGCATCTGTGATCTAGGAAGGGCTAACACCACCACTATGGGCCTGAGGGGCCAAGACAGCCTTCTCTGATCTCACAGGGAGATCAGCAATCCTATAGAGCAAGGATTTAGCCATGAAAAGAGGTAAGTTACAAAGATGTATCTGTGCAGGTTTTTAAAAGTATTCTGGATGATATGCTCAGTCATACAATTTAGTTTCAGGTAGCCCTGTGAGGAGCAGGGAGTTAGACTCGATCCTTATGGGTGCCTTCCAACTTGAGATATTCCGTAATTCTGTGATTTGGGGAATTAAGAAGGGCATTTGATAGAAAACCTGGGATTGTCGTTTGAGAACATCGGAGAGGAGAATGACTGACATGTACCCTAGCTGCCACAGTGAGGCAGCCAGGGATATGTCATGGCATATAAAAGGAGAGATATTTCTGTGAGTACAGAATAGAACTGATATTCCAGGATTTACCCAGAAAAGGTAAAAGACTTTTTTGGAGGGACAGTATGTGATACACAGTTTTTCTTAAGTACCCATTTTCAGTAAAGATGAGTTTAAGATAGAGGACCTAGGAAGGAAATAGAGGAGGAGAAAGTCTGCCTTACAAAATACTATTAGAAAAGTATGGGTTAGCCTGAAGCGAACACTCATGGAGAAGAGCTGTGATTGCTTTCTATAAACACAGAAAAGTAAACTGAAAACAGAGAAGGGAAAGAGCTAATAAAGTAAACTAGAAAAGCTCATCCAAGACGCATGGGCACAGAGTGGCAGTGAAGAAGTTTAGACTGGAAATTTAAAAAGGGCTCCTAACAGAGAAAGGCAGCAGCATATTCCAGTAGGAAGGGAAAAAGCACAAAACCTCACTTATTTCTAGGACAGTGCTTGTTAAATTCATTTGAACCATCTATTTAACCACAGCGCAAAGGGCTTGAGTTGAGGTTGTATTACTTTACAGACCTAGGTCTGGATGGTCCTGGCCATGCACAGTCTTACCAGAGGAAGCATCTGGGCACTTTATTGACACCTGAATTTAACTGGGATGCCAAAATTGGTCTTTTGCTCCTCCTAAACAAGTTCAGAGGTTCAGGCTGAGGTACCAGCTTTGCTCTGGGACCACCAGCCAGCAGTAACAGCCACCTGTATGCACACAATTGCAATTCTGCTTTCCTTCAGGTGAAAATGGCAGGGGTGCTGCTCTCCCATGTGTTATATCTCAGTAGTGAAAACATTCATCTGGGAAGCAGGATACATGGACCTGGCAGAAACTCACCCTGAATCACGTTGAGCAGAGGATAAGTAACACATGGCAAGACAGAGAAGGCAAGAGGAGGTCAGAAGTCTGTGGGCAAAAGGAACCATAGGTCCTGTCCCTGCTCCCAGGAGTCTCTCTGTGATGTTACCAGACATTGGATAAGATATGAAAACAGCTCTGGGAGCAGAGACGATAGCCAGGCCACTTCTTTCCCAGATAAGTGCCCTCTTCCCTGAACGAAAAGGTCACATTTGTGCTCTTCCTCTCCTTCAATGCACCCTGCATTCTTCCCTGCAGTTTTCTCTAGAGCAATGCAGCTTGCTCAGACCAGAATAGTCTAGAGTTGGTGACTAAGAGGCTGCTGTTTGAAGGGAGCCATGGTTTTGAATGATGGACAACTGTTGTAATCACTGAGGTATTGGAGGGAGGCCTTCACTGGAGGTATGGCCTTAGGCTACTTCTATTTGCTAGCAGACAAATCTGTAAACAGCTTTCTTTAAGAGCTGTAAGTCTCTGGCCAGAGCTTACAGAGATTAAACAAACCTTGTAAACCTATTCTTTCCTTTGCTTAATCTTAAATATCCAGCCTAAACTGAGGTTCTTTCCATTTTAGAGAATTTCCGTGTTTTTAGCCTAAGAAAGTAATAAAGGACCAAAAGAACTTCCCGAAAAAATAAGATTCATCTCCTTTTTACTCCTTTCAGTTTAACTTCCCAGAATGGACTGCAATGACTGTCTCACCAAAGTTTCTCTGCTACTGAGCTCATACCCCCACATTGTCCAACTCCCAAGCCAGAGAATGAAATGTGAAAAACACCCCTCTTGTTTTCCTCCCAAAATACTACAGGTTTGGGGGTAAATGTTTCTGATACATGACTACAGCAATACTTATGAAATTATGAGCTAAATAAATCATAAATTGGGAAGACCAGACCACTAAGAATTATTTGTCACAATTTTGTGATATTTTTATTTAAAAACTGACAAGCAGAGCAGGCAACACAGCCCCTAACACATGAAAGGAGAGGACATGCTGTAACATTTAACTTCAAACAACATAGCACAAATAGACTGTTGATCTGCATGATTGTTTAAGCCGACATTTCCAAACGTTTAGGGTAATGAGACCACCATTAATGCTAAGACCCTCTTGTGGACCACCATGTACCTTACATCATCTAACTTTTTATTGAAAACACAACTGAAAGCTGTTCAGTTTGGTTCTGCAGCCCAGCTGTGGACTACTTAACCTAAGCTTGTGGACCACCAGTGGTCTGCAAACCACAATTTGCTAACTGTCGCTCCAAGTGACTCAAGGCTAGAAATGTGCCAGAAAAAGCAATGGTGGGGTACTAAAGTCATTACAAAGATATTACACATAACTAACCATATGGATACAGGGCTCTTTATACCACCCGCAGCTTTCCATGTGGGAATGCAATTCCAGCTCCTGATTGTCTTCTTGTTAATGCCTCCCATACAATGTATTTTTTGCAGCACATCCTGGGACTTGTTTATATGCATGAGCTTTGTGCCGCAGCCAGTAGCTACAATTAAGGCATAATTATAAGTGGTAAGGCAAGGACGAAAACTTGCCTACCAGTAAATTTCACAATCGATGGTTCTCCTACATCTAATAAAATAGTTTAATTGGACTCTTTCTTATTTGCCTCATTCTTTAACTAGTTATGGACCAGAGGTGCTTTTTCAAAGTTCCTGAGCCTTGTGGGTCTGTATTTTAAGGTCTGGTTCTCTTCCTCACATAGAGGAGGTGGAGCAGTGCAAACCAGAGATCTCTAGCCACAAATGACTACTTCGTGTCTTGCCCAAATACAGTTTTCTTATATGTTTTGGGCATTCTTGAATTCTTGGTTTATGTTTTTAGGTCCATCCAAACTCTAAATACACACTGAACTTTGAATAGCAGGCACTTGTTTAATCTGCTGTAATATCCATGTACACACACGTACACACAAACGCAGAGGGTTTATCTACAAGACACAGCGAGGTGCTGTGCAGAAATGCCTCAACTGTCTCTGAATGACCTTGCTGAGAACTGCACAGCACTGCACAGAGCCATGCTCAGAAAGCTGTCGGTAGATACCACAATATAGAGAAGCTCAAATTGTCTCTAAACAAGCTTGCTCAGATACTACAAATAGTGTAGCCATGACCCCATGGAGCAGTGTAGGTGTATTGTAAGTGACACATTCTTTACTACTAACACACTTGCCAGGCTTCCATGGTGGCTTTGGAAAGGAAAATTCACATGTAGTCTTTATCCTTTTGTGGAGAGGTAAATAAGCACCATGAAGCTGCGAAGTCCCCAGGTAGAAAAAGGCTTAGATTATACAGAGTCAAAGGAGGCAAGAGAGGAGGATTTCAAGCTGCCAGAAGGGGTGAGTGGGCCTCTGGAGCTTCTTGACCATCCCTAAGGCAAACCATTGCAAATGCATTTAAACGCTCAGAAGATATTTTATGCAAAATTCATCTTTGGCACTTGTTTGAACTTGGTAGGACTCTTCAAACAGTGTTTATGTCTGCTTGGGAAGCAAATGGCACGTTATCATTTGGACACAGAAAGGTTGGGTCAGTTGCCCTAAATTGCACAGCAAATCAGTGGCAGAGCCAGAAACCAAGGCAAGGAGTGCTGATTACATGTTCTGTTCTTGATCCTATGCCTGCATCGCAGCACTGCAAAAGGCGTCTTTCACTTAGGTAAATACAGAAGAGGGAGGGAGCAAAAGATTAAAAACTCTGGAAAAGAGATTGCAGAGAGGAAGACATTACATACCACCCCTAAAAAGCTGTTTGTCACATGGAAGCAGCAGCAGTTCTCCCAGGTCAAGTCTGTGGAGATAAATTTGTCTCTTGTACAACTTTAGTGAAGGAAAGAGACAAAGTTACTTATGGAATGGACTTCAGCCAGTAAACCAGCTCATTTTTGTTTGGTTGTAACAGAACTTTGCCTTATTCTTTTGTATCCCTGACTTTCTGTTTGGAACAAAAAAAATGACAACAGAGCTGGGCAAAGTTGTACCCTGGAGAAAAAATACATCAGCAGCACGTGGCTGGTGGACGAGCCATGGAGAACTGGGGGTTGTTATACAAGGAAAATAATGCAGATATACTCAGCATTGCACAAACACTATGCTGATGCTATTGCTTGCCATTGCCCTTGGCACCCCACCATGACATGCTATTCCAATGCTGCTCTCTCCATCACTGAGAAATGAAAGTGACATCTAATGAAACAATCCTAAATCCCTCTGGAGAAAAAGAGAATTTATCTTCTTTTCTTCCAGTGGAAGCACAAGGGAACCTAATGGTGCTCAGAGGCATGCACAAGCCCCACTTTCCATACTCAGAGCTAGTCAGCAGCAAGCTGCTCATGCAGACATGGAGCTGCATTAGGACACATGGCACAGCACAGGACCATGTTCCCACCACTTGCCGCCTCCTGCACACTGGGCTGGCACACCTCTGTGGGAGAGCTGAAGGCAAGGCAGCTCAGCTTCCAGGGAAGCAATGGCTTGTATCCTTCTGCAGCTTTGCAGCTCTCCAGGAGAAGGCAGCCAGGTCTTCTCTTCCTGACAGGGCTATACATGTGAACTAGCATTTATACTTTTTTTTTTCTCCTGTTTTCCACAGACTGTTTTTGGAATCTGGGAGCTTATGAGTCTGAAATAACTCAAAGTCTGTTTTTCTCATGATACCTCAGATCCTGCTTGGAGGAAGTATGGCAAGAAGACCAGACCTCATCTCATCTTATTTTGCCCTGGAAGCTCCTTGAGGAATTAAAAAACCCTGTGAAAAACAACAACAACAACAAAAGAAACAGAGAAAGAAAAAAGAATAAACCCACAGACAAAGAAATTCAGCTTTATCTGGGTTTCCTCTGAACATGTTTCTCAACTGCACAGCACTTCTCACTATGATGATATTTCTTCAGATGTGTTTAGACTCACAGAGCTACAAAAACTGTTTGCCATCCGTTAGGGCACTAAGTGGTGCACATGTAATTCATCCCCCTCCATTTGCATTCTTCTCCTTATTTACTTTTCCCAACTTCCTAACCAACAAACTCCTTCCATCTCTGACTATGCCCATCATGACCTTTCACAACAAGAAGATTTACAAACTAGTTTTTTGCTCTGTGACTAATCTCCTCATTTCAGGACAGGTTTTGGATGGAAGTATTAGCTCTGTTTTCCAAAAGAAAGTGTAAGTTTCCATTCCCCTATTTTTCAAATTACCGAAGTCAAGTAAAAGGTACTGATACTGTTCTTGACAATGTACAGCAAATAACCCCATTGTTGTTTTACTCCTACCATGAAGCCTGTTATCTCTACCCACTTTCTAATGCAAACTTCACACATTCCAGTGTATTTAATGGACATATCTGCATATGCCCATAGAACAACAGTGGCATCATCCAGCCACAGAACATCTGGTGGTTCAGCTGCTGAAAAAAGGGACTATTTAGAGGGAGTCAGATTAAGAAGTGATCTGCAAATTCAGATAATTTCACAGGACAAAATGGATTATTTTCCTCCAACCTGTCCCAGCAACTAATTTAGCGTACAGTAGGAGCTCCCCACACTTTTGCCCCCATGAACAGTGCCTCTGAGGCCTGCCACAAATTTTCACAGTATTTTCCTCTTGAATTAGTTTTAATCTAGAAAAAATCCGTTTCAGAAGAAGAGGTGGATTGAACACGCAAGGTGCAGCTAGTCTTCAGTCCAGCAGGGAGCTAACAAAGAACTTTTTTTAAAGTCACTCTGTGGGACTTATCTGTCCCCATCAGTGTAGACAGGAGTCTTCAGATACAACTTCTGCCCCTAACACTAGACCAATACCAAGGAGATGTTCACATAGGTGACAGCATATCGTCCAGAGTCCCCATCTCTCTCTGCTCCCTGTGGCACAGCATGCCTGTGAGGTAGGGAAATACCAATCCCCACTCTACAGGACAGCTGAAAAGCAAAGGCCATCTTTGAGAATCCGCATAAAATTCTCTCATCTAAGCAGAAAAACTTCTGTCCTTAAATCCAAAATCCCAGTTTGACTAACTCCTTGAGTCAGCAGTGTTCCTGTTTGGTGAGGGAGCTGCTCAGGCTCTGCCCCTTTGCACCTCAGAGCTCTGCTTGCTCTACACCAAGTCACCAGGCGCCTACATAAACCCTACTGGGAGCCAAAAATCACCATCATTTGGATGGGACTGCTCTTTCTGAGGCACCTTCAGCAAGGACATCTGTGCTCTGATGCACAACAGCAGTATTAGGCCTTTCAAAAATGTAGCTACAGCCACTTTTTCTGAAGAAATAGCTGGAGCATGAGGTACAACCACAACCCACCTTCTCTGTCTAGAGGACAAGGCAGGTGTCCAGAAAGGGGGAGCTGAGGCTGGAGACCTTCTTGAACCTGAAGTGATGCACACTGATACTCCTACTAAAAAGCAGTCACCCTGATATCAGCCTAAAAACTAAGACAACTTCCTGTTCACCATCAGCATGCCATGGCTTGCTGTCACCTCAGCAGGTGTGCTGAGGGTCATGCAGGAGGCCTTTGGAAGAGCAGGATGCTGAAGATGGGGTGCAATGTGGTCTTCATCAATATACAGCCTTCACACCCACAGTCCTGTGAAGTGCAATGGCACACAGTGATGTCTGTGACTAGAGACCAGACCAGAATATATCATATGTTATCATGTATGGCAGGCTATGAGATGTGATATGGGCCAGCCACCTGGCTCAGATAAGTGAGGCATCATCAGTCTTCCTTTAGTTGACTCAGCACTGAGGGAAGTTTGTTCTTTGCAGGATCTGAACCAGTGACCTAAAAGTGAAAGTCTCTTTTTCCCATGCTATAACTACTGTTTTTTCCCATCCATGAGTTTTCATATTGGCTTCAAATCAACTGCTGCTTCAAGAAAATATTTTGTTTGAATATTTTGAGGTTTACAGAGGAGGGTTTTGGTTAAATATACTAAAAAATAAAAGCCTAAAACAATTAATTGCTGAGAAATAGCAGTAAGATTCTGTTGAATTTTTTCTAATAAAAAAATCAAAGCACCCTGAGGAGGATGGAATCAAAACAACA
>JAVSBS010017839.1:25035-56730 GCA_033124195.1 Coracias cyanogaster
ACAGACTACTGTTTTACAATTTATCTTATGAAAAGAACTTATGGTAAATATGAAAAAATAGTCTGATATTACAATAGTTTAAGAGAATTGGTGTAAACTGTAATATACAGCGATGTAAAGTCAAGAAGTGCCTTGTCCAAGGAATGTTTTTATCTCTGGAAAACAGTTTTCTTTCCATGTGATTAGAAGATAATATGAAAAAACACAACATTTTAAAACAGTAATTCTGGAACCATAAGGTATTTCTTTGCAATAAAATCACCTTGCTTCCTTTGATTAATAATAATATACCCCATTTCTAAAACAAGGTATCAGTGTTAAAGCAGTCTTCTTTAAACTAAAAAGTAAAATGTTCCCTTCCAAGAAAAATCAAGCAATACTTTGCAAACTTTATCTAAATGGCTTAATTTATATTTCCCCAAAGCAAAACTTTTTCAAGATGGTCACGCTCTCTGGGAACATTTTTTATTTTGATATTCAGAAAAATTGAAAAAAAGTCTTTCACTGAGAAGGTTTCAGCCTATTCTACTGATTTACGTAAAGCCTTCTGAGGCATATCACCCATGCAGAACAGCCAAGCAAATCTACCGAGGTTAAAACACCTCGCCGCATGTACTGCTGAGGTCTTGCTTACACTTACCTCCTTCTGTACGTTACATTGCTTAAGTGCCCTTCAATCTCTGTGCTGCAGCTGAATGACCACCTCAGGAAGTCAACACCCCTCGGGCTGGGCCCACCAAGGAAAGCTGTGGGCAGCAACTCCAGGGCAGGTTGCTCCCAGGCTGTCCCCATTGTCTTGTATTTGTCCTCACCTTGGGCCTGTGGCAGCCCAAGGCAGCAGAGGAGAACCTTGGGCACCACCAAGGACCTATCCCTTCATTTCTTCTCCAGAAATAGCAGTGGTGGCCTGCCTCTCCGGGTCAGGCAGAACAGTTCAGTAGCTCCTGCTACTGCCAGGGTGGCTTGGTGGCTGGTCAGGGACTCAAAAGCCAAGATTCAGCTCCTGCAGCTGCTGTGGTTAAACCATCTTCTTAATTACACAGGAAAATGTGCTTGAAACAACAATTTACATTGGTTCAGTTCATCCTTGCCTGAAACCAGAGTAAATTGGGCAAGGGGAAATCATGGCTCATAGTAGATTTTGCTTATCTGCACCAGCCTTATCAGGATGCAGGGACACTTGGTGACTGGGAACCAAAGGCTTTTTCTGAAACTGAGACAATCGTAACTGAGATGTTTCTTAAACCACACAGATTTTTTTTCATAGTTCCTTTTATTGTGGTTCATATTAGCTGTTGCTTGTTTAACCCCCTCTCTAAGAAGCCACTGCTACCGATATTTGTGTTTAGCAAGCACTAAAGGTTTCCCTAGCACACGCTCAAATGACTATTTAGGTATTTTTACTTATTTTTACTTGTCATAGGCAGCTATGTCCAGAAACTTGAAACCAAGAACAACCTCTGATACAGATCAACTTACAACTGTTATAACAATTGCCCTTGCTGTGTAATGATGTTTAAACCATAGAAAATAATCTTTGCAAATGTAGGATAGATTCCTTCAAGCAGCTGTGCTTTTGTAGACATTGTAGAGTTCTTACTCCATGTAGACTGAAAATGACTTTCATCATATGGTTTGGAAAAAATAGACAGACCTCAGGGATTACTAATGATGGGTAAATAAGCCAAAGTTAGCATTCTGGGGAAGGAGTAAACAGTAGCAGTGCTTGAGATGCGATGTGGTGACCCAGGCAATGATACTGATCAATGCCATCCCAGAGGAGGAAAAATTAGAGTGTGGAATTAGAGACACCATTCAGTTTAAAATGAATAGAGCCTTAAGCAAAACAGAAGTGAACAACCTTATGAAGTTGTAAAAGGGCTTTTTGTTCACCCTGTACCATACCTCCTTTCATTGTGCAAGGCTGTTATCATCTTTCATTAGTGGCCCTTTTGGCATAATTTTTTTCTCCCATGAAACATGTAGATTTTTATGGACCAAATTAGGACCATTAAATTAAAATCTTGGATACTTGGCAATTAAATATGGCTGAAGAGAGAAGTTTAAAAGCACAGAAGAAACAATTGAATCACTTGGCAAAAAGAATAGGCAAATAAATGCTTTGCTGGATAGATGCCATGTTGTGTTAGCCTTCAGGAGCAGCCAGGGATCTAAGCCCAAAACGAGCATAGGAAAACCAGTTTAAATCCTCTTATAACACAGAGGCAACCACATGGAGCCCTAGAATGGGGTCTCATCTTTTAATTAAAAATATGTTGATTTATTTTACCAAAACATTCACTGTGTCTGGAACCCAAGTAGCCACAACTATGAAGGTGGGGAATTACTATTGCTTCCAGTGGGAACTAGCATCAACAGAAGCACAGGGGACATCCTGGAGTGATCTTCCTGTACCATGAGGGCTGGTGCATGTTCCTGGAGAGAGGCATCTATACAAAGGAACAGCAGACCTCCTTAAGTGGAAGAGTGAACTGAACATGGGTCCTCATAACCTCTACTGTTGTCTCCACCACCAATCCATGGGTGGTGGAGAGGCCCCTTTCCTACCTCATGTGGGCTGTTTCCTTCCATATAATATTTTCTGTGGTTCCTTTTTGTGATAGATGCTAAAAACGAGGGTGGGGAGAACGTTCAGCCCCCAAATCAAACGAGGTTAGTGGATTAAAGAATAATGATAATAATTCCCTTGGTGAGTCTCATGGCAGGCCCTGCTTTCCGGCAGCAAAGGACTGTACAAAACTGGAGCTCTCTTATGAAAAGCAGTGAGTCAAAAATTCACAACTCCTCTTCCACTTTGTCCACAATAAGACAAGGAGAAACATTAATTTGGCTTTTATCACAGATTTTCCACTCTCCTTTCAGTGCTTTTTACCAGGAATAGAAAAAAAGCAGACAGAAGGGTATTTCTTATTCACTTCATCATGGTAGAGAGCATCAAGAAACACCTTCAGTTTGAGAAGGGGAATCCCCAAGGAAAATAGGAAAATATGATGTGAAGGACTGGAGAGCACACAGTTCTTACAGGAATGGACATGTAACAACACCTACAGAAACTCTTACATAAGAAATATGGCATCTAACTCAAGGTAGTTCTAGTATTAGACTTGTCTTGACAGTTACAAAGGAAGGGATCAGAGAGGCTGGTTTACATGAATTGCATGCAACCAGAATGAAACCCAAACCAGCAATTCTATATACTTAGCGCTTTCAAGAAATCAAATTGCACAAAGCTGAAAACAATTAGGAGCCAAATTATTTCAGAGAAAGAATTTAAACAGGAAAAATGTGACTGATAATTGGGAACTATTTAAACACAATTTACTAAGTGCCCCAAAAGGCACATTCTTACATTGCACAAAAGAGGTCAAGTGGAGTTAAAAACAAAAGCAAAACAAAAGCACAAGCTGGCTTAGAGAGGAAATTAAATCAGCCTTTGCAAAAACCTCCACAAACAATCGCCCTCGACCATTCTCCCAGCAACAAAATATTAAACAAACCAAAACCACTTATATCATAATGAACAAGGAAGGAACTGCTGATAACAACTGTGTATCAGACACCAGCAAAGGTAGATAATGGGAAGCAACAGGATAACGGGATACAAAAGGGGGTTAGGGCCATTGGAATGACAGTAGGGTCTTTTTTTTTTCTAGATATATCAGAGGAAAAAGGCCTCCTAAGAGTAGTAATTTGTCACTGTTAGATGGTAAAAGTGGAAGACCTGTAAATCATAGTTCTAGGATTTTTTTATTTTTTTGTTTCCGTTTGGAGGAAAACCAAATCTTAGTTCTGTACTGTGCTGACTGCGGTGCTGGTGAAACACAATAATGAAAAAGGATATGAAAAATAGAAAATAAAAGTGGCAAGCCCACATCACTTTCAATCAAGTGTCTCACCCACGAGTTAATTTTGTACATAGTGATTTTCAGTTTGTTAGAATATCAATAAACATACAGGACGGTAAGAAGGTTTAAGTTTGGTCAGTTTTCAGAGGAGGTGACCACGGGAAGGAACTACAGATTTATCTGCCTGGTAGTGAGTACACACAAAATAACAGAATAGCTGTGATAGGGTTGAGTTAGTAAAGAAATGGGAGTGAAGAGGCTAGAAATGCAGTTAGTGGTAATAGATACATGAGAAACAGACCTTGTCAAACAAATGCACATCTTCCTCTTGAGTTTACAAATGTTTTTTATAAATGTCATAATGTTGTCACTGTGCACTTAAATCGCCACATGGAGATTTTGATTTAGAATGGAAGAATGGGGAAAATGTAACACAACAGTAGAAATTAAATCTGGTGCATGTTAAATATGTTCAAAAAATGCCTACTCAAAGGATCTAGGAGACAGCACATAGCAGGGAAGGTGTGAAGATAAAGCTTTTCTGGCTGTGTGTGCAGCCTTGTGCTGCCGGAAAGCCCGTCAGGCACATGGTGCCTCTTGGTTCTCGGAGGGTGCGTCTTAGGTGGAAAAGGCCACACCACTCCGTTGGGCAGGCTGATGGATATGTCCTGCAGGAGATCCTCCTTCCAAGCTACAGATTTGTCCACCTTTATGCACCATAATCACAGCAGCTCAGACTATGTGTTTAGTTACAAAGCTGGTCTCTGAGCACCTCCAGAGCCCAAAAAGCAATATAAATATGACCTACATGTTAACCCCAGGCCTCTGAATTGCGTTCCAATGCCTGGTCCCCACAGCTGGTAGCAGCAGATCAGGCGGAGGTGGACAGCAAGAATGGGGCCAGCACAAAGCATCCTTCACCCTCCATGTCCAGCTCCCACATTCTCCGACTTGGCGGGGCCTGGGCCCTTACACAGGCCCCTGATCTCTTGGGTGTTGTAGGCTTTCTGCCAGTTCAATTAGCCTCTAATGCAGCCTGACACCCCACCCTTGAAAGATTATTGACGTCAGTGCTAGTACTCGCTGGCCTACAGGAGGCATCCTTAAAGTGCCTGCAAAGTCCAGGCTCCTACGCTAACTTGATCCATGGCATTTACAATGACTTCCAAGAAGTCAGGCCATGAGAACAGTGGTTTTAAATTGTTGTGACAGATGGTATGTGTTTTGCTCACAGCTGGTTGCATGTGAATATGTTACGTTCTTTTGAAAGGATTTGGCTGAGCAACAGACAGAAAAGCTACCAGTGTGCCTTCTCCTGGCTGCTGCGCTGCAAGTCAGGCAGAGTCACCCCTGGGGAAGGGAGGTGGCATCTCCCCTGAAAATCCAGGGAAGGGGAGAAAACTTTCGGGTGGTAATGCCCCTCCTTTGGCAAAGGGGGAGTGCTTTGACAGAGCAGAAAGTGGGACATGCAGCAAGTGGCTTCTCCCAGATGCCTGGAGGGGACTGGGAGGGCTGCATGCAATTGGAGAAGCCAGTACAAGGTGGCAGGACTAAGCCCAGGCTTGAAGGAAAGGACCTGTCTGTAAAGATACAATAAGCAGTAGAGAGATTAGTTTACAAACCTTCTTAATTTAATTCCAAATTTCCTTGAAGCTTTCATGTCATAATTTCTCTTCCAGTAAAGTCTGGTCGCAGAGTTTACAAGCTCCTCCGGTGTCTGGGTGTGCTCATTCTCAGGAAAAGGCACAGACCCTCCCAAAAACACTGGATATCACCCGCTCTTCTCAAAGCCAACATCACCCTGAGCCAAGGTTCAAACCCAGACTGAGGGCTTTTAGCCCATTGCCACAATTCCAACCTCTCCACCCAAGTTTTTTGCATTGAATATTAGTCAAAAGAGGGAAAGAAAAAAAAAAGCATTGCTTACTTATATGAGAAGCCTTAACATAATATTTTGGTGCTTCATCCTTCTCAGGAACAGAAAAAAGACATGAAAAACCAAAGGAGTATTAAGATAGTTGCTGGCTAGAAAAGGAAGAAATGCAACCACAGACACGTCTGCAAAACAAGGCTTTGCTGCCCGTTTCTGCCACATTCAAGGGACAGCCGGAGAGGAAAGAGCTACTGGGAAATGACCAGTATGTTGGACTCAATGACCTTAAAGTTCTTTTCCAACGTAAATAATTCTATGTTTCTATGACCCTGCAATGCCAGGCTGAGACTGTGGCTGAGGCTGCAGCTGGCTCTAGTCCCTGGCCTGGCACTCCACCGCAGAAATGCCCTCGGGCAATCCTGGCCAGGAGCTGTGCATTTCATGCAGGTCAGTTGCGAGGCCCCTTTTTTACTTTTTCGTATGAGATGGGACCCCCAAACTGTGCTAAGTGTACCTGTAGAAATAAATTGCACACATATGCAAGCACAGTTTGATCTACCTCCTCCCTGCCTTGGTGCCCAGCTAGCTGGGGAGCTGGGGCTGCTCCTGCCACTGCCACCCCAGTGGAGGCACACAAGCCTGTTCCCATGAGAATCCTTGCAAGGCAGTGGGACAAGCTGCTCAGAGGAGCACACAATTCCTGGAAACAAGGAGAACTGGAAATATGGCCCTATTTCTCTATACTTCTACACAGAAATAGAGACTGGAGAGAAACCTCACCAAGCTTTTACTTGCAACCATTGTGTTGCTTCAAGGAGTGATGCTGCTGGTAGGGTCCCCTTCAGGGGCTTGCCTCCCCTCTTGGGATTTTCTTCCCTTCTTAGACTGTTTGATGACTGATCTTGCCTGTGAGCTCTCTCATCTCACCCTCTTACCTTGCCAAACTGCTGCAACAGTATTTCCTGGAGATGGGAACAAGATGGGGGAGTAAAGTAGTTGGGCATTTTTTTGGAAACCTTTCAGATATTCTCCCCAATTTAAGTCCTGCTTAGGCATACAATTATTGCTTTCTCCAACATAGCCTAATGAAAATTTACTACCTTAAATTATTACCAGGATTGCTTAAGAAAATTTTAGCTGGGAGATTTACTCAACTAAAAAGGTTATAAAAAACTAAGGATTTTTTGTGTTCTGAATTCGTCTTTTAATCTGAGAAAAAAAAATGGACTTAATTTGTGCCTCCCCACTAAGAAAAAAAAAAACCAAAACACGAGCTGCTGCTTGATTTTTCGTGTTCTGAGATCATCTTGTTTTCTTAACACATTAGCTTTACTGATATATTTGAACGGGTTTTAACACAACAGGTCAAAAATAGACTGAGCGGTATGCATAAAACAGGTTAATTGGTATATGAAAAGATGCTAGCTTGATATTTGTATCTTTGGCCTAGATGCTACTTAACATTTTGCAATTTTAATACTTGTTAAATGTGTATTTTATCTTTTATCTCATAAACAGAGATTATAGTTCAATATTTAGAGATTATTTAGGAACTATTTTGAGTGTAAGCACTTACAAGTCTTCTGTGGGTCAACATTTACAGTTTCATCTATGCTGAGAAGAAATCAGTTGACATGAATGTACCACCTAAAAATACAGGGAAAAAAAAAGATTTTGAAAGGCATTTGCAAGTTAAATGTGTGTTTTTAGAGGACCTAAAGACATTCTTTATTAAGCTTTGAAACTGGTGAGCTAAACTAGCACAAACACTGCAGGGTAGTCAATGATCCATATAAAGGTAGTAGTAAAATTCAATTTTGTCTTTTCCCTCCAAACTTTGCAGAAACACTTTTTTCAACTTCCTGGACAACCTCAGGACAAGGCACTTTACCTAACCAAAATAAAAGGCAATTTTTACATTGTTCAATGATTTATAATACCGAACATCACACTATCAGAAAAAGATTGCTTGCTTTGTTTGTTTTTAGGGAAAGCGCACAACCTGATAGGCCATGAGATACTGAGCTCACTGCACACTAATCAGCCTTTTAATCACAGCTGTTTTACAGGCACTCTTAAAGGTAAGTAATTCTTTTCTCATTTCCTTTTATATGCTATTTTGCATAATCAATGAATATAAGAATTTACTGCAGTTCAGCATACTTAAAGAACAACAAATTAAATGAATAAATAAGAAGCCCTCTAAACACCTGCATTTTGGAATGAAGTCAAGCTCATGAAGCAAACAATTATGATTCCAGCATGAAGAAGTTATACAGAAATGCAATAGGCAAGTAAATGTATATATATGATTTGTAGATGACAGACATAATACTTACTTATAAAGATCAAGGTTGTTTTCAACCGTACACTACCATTTCTGGAAATTCAGTCTATGTTATTTTTAGTACAGGTTGGGAACTGGAGTAATGATTGAGTGATTTGCCAAGGACAGGGTTGGACAGACTTGGAGAAATGGAAACTGTGATTTCTTTCCAAAGGGAACATGTATCACAGTCACAGCTGGTATCACTATATAGAAGAGTTCAGTTCTGTAATTCATAGTGTAAGAGACCAAACATATTTTAATACAAAGCCTCCTAATATAACTGTAACAGGAATTATCCTAGAGCAGACTTTAGTCAGGTCTGGAGCCTACACTGGAATTGCAGTAGGACATAGGATTCTGCACTTAGAAAGTGCAGTCTATCACTGTCTAATCCTCACTCTGCTCTAGAAAATTTACATGAGATTATTACTCTGCTTTGCAGAAGGGAATACAGACAAGACAAAAGGTAAGAAAGGATTCGCAGTTTACAAATATTTTTTCGTACACCCCAATGTACTTCTCCCCCAAAGTAAAACCCAATGTAGAAAAATGCTTTACAGTTTTAAACACATGCTCAAGTGCCCTCAAAAATCAGAGGGATTTAAGTATACAGATTTGAGCTAAACACACACTTAAGGGTAATCCTGCTGGATTACACACTGGCACAGATCTGATACAACTGATTGAATCTGCATTCCAATTACAGACCTGTTTAAGGTCAAGCCAGTCACATGATACAACATATCCATTGTAAATATTCCAGTATTTCACCCAAGAATTGTTCGGTGAAGGGGGAGATGTCTATACAAAAGAGTTAAGAAGGAACAGAGACACTGAGAAGGGTTTTCTTCTTCAAAACCAAGCTTGCTAGCTTGTCTGCTTTATTTAGAACAACACAAGTTTTAAATTTCAGTTTAATCAGAGCTACTTTAAGGCCATGTTTCCTGCAGTGCCTCTTCTTTTTCCATCCAGGAAGTTTGTCCAGGCAGCTTCCATATTGAAGGCCTGGTCACTGCTGCCTCTCAGTGATGGCTTTCCGAGGCTCTGGATGCAACACCAGTCCCAGTAGATGGAAAATGTGCCATGCTCGTCCTGTGCATCTGATCTGGAGCCCTGGGATGCTGCAGGGTGCTGTGCTGATGGCTTCTGCATGTTCAGAGCTTCCAGAGGTCCCAGGCAGGTGTGCCATAAACAGTCTGTCCCTTACTGTACCCATCTTCTCAAATCCCAGGTTAAATTATAGGAGACTTCCTCGGAGATTTACAGAGAAACAATGTTATTAAGTTCTTACTCTTAACTTAACCAGCCTTTGAGACTCCAGAATTTTGAATAATTGGCCAGGCCAGAAAGAAGGAACGATTATTTAACATGATTCAATCTATTTTGCTGTAGCAGCCAGTGTTCATCTATCCTTAAAACAAAATACGTTGTGCAGGATAAAATATTCATCTTTCCTAGAAAGGGCTGGAGCACTGAAATTTCTTTTAGTTGGAAAGGAATTTTTTGGAACAGTTTTACACTTTCAAATTTACTAATTTGTAGAGCTTGGGTAACCAGGACAATCCCAAGTTTTAAACACATGTAGAACCAAATGTAAAACTAATCTCCGTGTTCCCTCAACAAATGTGGTTAGTAAATGGCTTGGCAATGCTCTACCTGGGTAGGGAGGACAAAAAATAACTCACATTGGAGAGCTGTGATCTAAAGACTAGAATGAAAGGCAGAAAGAGATTAAGAACCTTTTAGAGGGAAATACTGTTCTTTACATTGCATATAGAGGCTATCAAAGAAAAGACAGATTAATCAGATAATAACAGGAGCTTTTCATTCAAATGTTAAGCACATTTTGAAGAAGAGATCCTGCATACACTCATGTTTGCAGTGAAGTGCTGCAAAAATGGCTTCTCCTGTTCTCCTTGCAAATATACTCACTGAAAAGGTAAAAAAGTGAAAAGATAAAAATGGCATTGCCTAAAAGGGGCTTGGGAGGGTTCAGCAAGAGGATCTTTAGCTGGAAGCAAGGTGTGAAACAGCAAAGAAAATATTAGGTGCAGGAAAAAAGTCCCGAGAAGGAGGCCTGTGGGGAAGAGGAACAGACTGCCACTGAAGTGGTTAAACCCCAGCCCTTTGGTCATTTGAAGTGAAATGAGAACACACTGCAAGGCACAGGCAAGATCATCTAACAGAGGTTTTCCACGCATAATATCTGGTACAGTGGAAGAGGCTGAAATTGCAGTCTATCAGCCCCACCTCTCCTCATGGCTGGTTGTTTTCTTCCAGAACAGTGCTATACGCTAGACATACAGAAGTGTATAGATGCCAAAACATACCTTCAGTGTTTGCATCTTCTGCATCCTCCTGACTAGCAGGTCTGTGATCCACCACTTTATGCATGTTAATTTGCAAGGGAGAGCTGGTTGGACCATGACTTACATTCACAACACCTGTTGGACCCAGATGTTTTCAGACCTTTACCCAGTGGTCATATGGCTTGAAATAGGTCCATGGATATGAAGGCTGTTGAAGGCAGGAGATCATACAAATGGCATGATCACATTACCAGGCCAGAAATACTTGGCACTCCAGAGAAGAGTGTATTTTTCACACACACAGCATTCCTAGCAGTTGCATCAAACACTGACACATACTTGGACTTAGGCAGCTCCTGAAATACTTTGCTGCGTAGAAAGCTCAGCAAAGTCAGGGCCTTATTTTCAGGACTTATGAACAAGTAAGGAATCCTACTGGAGTGAAAGGAAACAGCCAGCACCATTAAAAATCAGACCATTGAGCAAATAGGTAGTGAAGCAACTGCCTTAAAACACTATCAAATAATGACCTCAGCACATGCAAAGTCCTCATGCTTTGGACTAAAGTTCTCTTAATCAAGAGGTAGTTGGAATCATAGAAGGGTTTGGACTGGAAGGGACTTTTATAGGTCATCTAGTGCAAACCCCCTGCAATGAGCAGGGACATAGCTAGTTAGAAGAAAGCATAGCAAAAAACAGTTGTTTAACTCTGCCCCACAGCAGCTAAGGATATACTCTTAGATACACGGATATACTCTAGAGACGTACTCATTTTTACTTTTCATGAACAGTTTATTTTGTTAACACCTGACAGGCCCTCAGTGGAGCCCCCAGTTATTGGTTTTGAGAGTAACTCCAGGACGAAGTGCCAGGAGATGGGCTGAGCTGAGAGCATGCAGAAGCTTAAGGTCGGTAAGACCATACCTTTGGGGAGCAATGCATTGTTTAATAAGCTCAGCTGCTTCAGAGCACTACAGGAAAAGCCTGCTTCAACATGGGTAACTGTATTAGTTTATAATATTAGTAAAGGTGGTTTAAAATAATCAGGTTGCTTTGTGTCTGAATCAGATATGGGTTGTGAAGGACAATTTCTTCTAATTCCAGCTGTCTCAGATGTAAATAACTATAGTCTCCACTAGACCAACTCAGTCCCTCCATCACTGATTACTCCTTTTTTTTTTGTCTTCTAACTAGGCATATCCTGTGTTGCCTTCCAACCCATTTCCAAGTAAAATGAGCCACATGAGTAGATCTCTAGCTTTGAAGATGTTCAGTGAAATAAACTGTTACTCCAACTAGAGTGGGTTAGTGGGAAGCAATTCTGCAGCACTGAGGAAACAATAACCCTTTCAGGGAGAGGAGGCAATAATTTCTTCAACCAGCTCAGTGCAGCTGAAGGAGTCCATGTCCAAGGCCCAGGAGCATCACATGATCCACTTCTGCAATGCCAAGAAATTTAACCTTCTACTGGATGTGGTGACTTGCTAAACCACTCCAGAAAGTCCCATGAGAACATATCCTTAGGCAAAAACCAACACAGAACTATGTGGCTGCTGAAGAATTTATTATCTTTGTGCAAGCTTTATTTGCTGGTGTACATTTAATTATGAGAATGGAAAATACAATCTTCTCTATGACATCCATATTGTAAAACCAGAATTAAGCAAAGGTACCCAGGGCATAAAATGTACTCCTATAAATCTAAATACATAAAATAAATACAAAAATTAAATAAGCCTTGCTTCCAGGAATCAGTTGCAACAATTTCTTTTCTTATTCAGAAGAGTCTGATTGCAACTTAAAAAACAAAACAAAACCAAAAAAACCCAATATATTGGTAAGGAGTGGGTGGATTATTTAAATACCAGTGAGGAAGGCAAGCTTCTTAAGATAAAAATGATGTTGACACAAAAGGGATAAGAAGATTTAATCTGACCATGAACACATTTAGGCTTGTCATTTCTTATCATTACAGTTCTGGGTCCAACTTCCAGTCAGAGCAGTGAGGTCAACAGCTTAACTCCACTGGAGCTACAGCTTGTTGCAGTTCCTACTAGTGGTTTCCTAGGCCAGTTGCCTTCAGTGTCAAGTTGGGATGCAGTGATCTGAGAAAGTCTCACTTCTGAAAGTTTTTTTGCACTCTTTTGGATGAAATCCAGAAGAGCAGCTTCTAAAACTGTAGAGTTCTGGGGGCTTCTTTCTCTGTCAGGTAATGCTTATGATGAAAGCAAAGCTCCAAACCCTGCCCCACCCTACAACCTAGGCTAGTCTTGTGAGACCTACCCAATTCTTCCTTGATGCTGAAATTTTGGGTGGGATTTTCCATGCTCCTCCATATCTTCAAATGTTTTAAGAGTCATACAAGCTAGAAGCTTCAAATGCTTTTCAAACACTTGTGGTATGTGTTAAATTACATTACAAGTGACAAGCTTTGAAGCATTTACCCTTATGAAGACTGACCTGCCTTTACATATTCCAGGGCAGAGGGGCTGCTGGGAAGAGCTGAGGATGTCAGACTGTCTGTCATAGTCACTTTGTCTAGTGAATCCAGCATCTCCAATGGACCATCCTGGGATCTGTGATGTAGACCTCAAACAGCCATGATGTCATGGGTGTTACATTGAGCAACAGCGTGGCTGTTCCCCTCTTAATTATATAGCAGGGAGGAACATACAGCATTAGCCCCGTTAAAGGCAAAAGTAAAGTGGCTATTACTCCTCTTGCCCTGCCTCATTTTCATCTTATCCTTTCCTACTCCCTCACAAACCTGGTCCACATAACTAACAGTTTTTCTTCTTGTGTACAATGAAACACTGCTAAAAAGCAAACAATTGCCCATGTAGAAACAGGATTTTCCTGGAGGGCTGGACAAAGACAACAAAATGAAATCCCCAAGGAAACATAAAACCTTTTCTCTGACTTCAGTACAACAGTAGAATTAAGCACACTAAAGTCTTCTCAATAGCATACTTCTCCAACTTGGAAGACAATGACAGAATAAACATTCAGTTTGTGTTAATCACCTTATTTAATGCACAACTGGAAGGTCCTTAGACTGGTGGTGAGAACCTGGCTAGATCAGAGTAGTACAGGAGAAGCCTACAAAGAAGAGCAAACAGGGAGGAGGAGTATGGATGGAAGAAAGATAAGTGATAGGTAGATTGTCAGGCAATGCCCTGACCTTGGAAAAGAGATGTGGACAGCATCAGATAATCATGGAATGGTTTGGGTTGGAAGGGACCTTAAGGATCATCTAGTTCCAAACTCCTTGCCACAGGTAGAGACACCTCCCACTAGACCAGGGCTTCCCACTAGACCAGGTTGCTCAAAGCCCCATCCAACCTAGTTCTGAACACATGCAGTGTTGGGGCATCCACAACCTCCTTGATGGCCAGAGGTGTGAGGAGTAATGAGGTCACCCTCCCCTCCCCACCCCAGCAAAGACCAGGAAAGACCCAGGAAACTATCTAAACTTTTTTCTAATTGAGTGATCTTTTCTCAACAAGTACTCCAAGGATAAAGCTTAAAACTGGATTGACTACATCAGATTTGGGGTATCAACCAGACTAGCTCATTATTTTGACCACAGGAGGGCTCCCAGGTTTCATTAATGCATATGGAAACCTTTAAAAACAGGCTAGAAATAGATCATGAGGCATGGAAAGCCATGGAGTTGCACCTAGTTCAGACTGGACATCTGCTAGGCCAGCTGAGCACACTACATATAATGGGTTTTGTCTTCAACAAAATAGATAAACAAAAGAAAATGTTTTTCTGCAAACTTCTTTCGCTCTACTGCCATAAAAGAATCATTATAAAAATGGCAGGTATTAGATCCCTGAAGCAGCAGTGTTTCTTCTGGTGTTACCAGTAAGGAGAACCTTTGAAATTAAAGGGAGTTTTGCTAGTGAATAATGTTTGGGGATTCAATTTTTCCTCACATGGGAAGACTGTCAACATCTGATCAGCTTGCAGACCACACAGATTAGATAGAGCCCACCAGAAGAAAACACATCATTTGTGACCTGCTTTGTACTATCTATTCCACTAGACTCTGCAGATGCAGTCAGTAACTGGACTACAGATCCAGAGTTCAGCCAGAGTCCCTTGGGCATGGGGAGGCAATGATGGTCAAGGCAGATAAGCATCTGATGAAATGAGGTGGATAGAAACAAATGTTTATGTGATTGTGCAGTGGAGGAAGAGGAGAGTGCAGTTGCTCTTGACCCAGCCACCATGCCCATGCACCCCAAAACATACCCCAACAGCCAGACAGAAACACAGAAAAGACTAAAAGTACAAATGTCAATGTGCATCAGGAAGAAAGCAGAGGAAAGCACATACAGTAGTACTACTACTGCAAAATCCTTACAATGTCCTAGTGATTTTGTTGATGAAAATGGGAAGATGAGTGGATGAGATGGTCTGCCACAATTCCCACTGAAGTCAATGCTGACACAGATCCTCACCACTGCTGTGTCTGGATTGGGTCTGAACTTTCCAGTCCCGGAGGAGAAAATACTGTCATTATTAATGGATAATTTTCTCAGCTGTTAGTAACGGTCTAGTCTGTCATGGCCTTTGCGGAGAATTTCTTGTTGATTTATCAGGTCTTTGACATCCTACCCTCAGTGACATTAAATGCCTCCATACAAAGCCACATACATTAGTAAAGGTCACCACCTTAAATACTCTGAAGAGAGCTTTTACCTGCAAAAGCCGGCCCTAGGGTTTTAGCTGGACTCAAGAAAAACTGGGGATATATCAGGATCTTCCATGTCCTTTCTTCTGCAGCAGGAGTGTGTAAGACCTGATAGAGCTAAGAGCTGGGAGAGCTGTGGAGATATGTACATGCACAGAAATTGCACTGACTAGGTTAACACTAGAGCTATTTGCAGATGATGAACAGATCAAAGATGAAATAAAACAGGGAGGCCAGCAAAAACAAAAGCCGTGATAAGGAGATATGAGAGAAAGTTTCCCACTTCAGGAGACAGAAGAGGCTGACAGGTTGAAAGTCTAGGAGATGCTGCCAGAAGGGAATCAAGCCTGGAGAAGATTATTTGACAGGTTCATTAAATCCCTGTTTCCCCTATATCCAGCCTCTTCTGATAGATCAAGCCTTCACATACAGCAGATGAAGTAACTCCCTACTTTTTGCACACAGCCAGGAAACAGAAAACTTCTCAGGAAAAGGATTTCATCCTTTTCCATTGAGGGTATACAATGACAAATAATCCTATTTCTTGTCTAGTAAATTCCAGTTTTAGGGTCAATCAGCTGCAGTTGTGCTAATCCACAGTTCCTGACTTCTTTGCCTGCTGATCTTAGCATAGTGAAACCTGCAGATGAAACCAGGGACCTCCATCCGCCTTTTTGTACCATATTTGGGAAAAAGCAGGTACAGTAAGGCTCCAGAACAACTGCGCATATACTGCAGAAGCTATAGCAGGGCAGGGATTTTTCTGTTGGAGGGCAGGTCTGAATAGGTTACATCCCAAACTTTTGACTTGTAAAGGCAAATAAACCTGTGGGTTTTTTTACCACAACTGACTGCAGCAGTGCTGCTTTTTGTGTCAACATACTTTTTAGTAAATGTTAGCTTGTACTCTGTAGTGATGGGCTGTTTGCAGTAACCTTGGGAATACTGCTCTTATCTTACATTTACACAACAAGTGCAAAGAAACAAGATTAGGTACTTTTCCACAGTGTTTAAAATGTCTTTTTTTCTCCTGTCTTGAACAAGCACTGACCTTTAAACATTTCAAACACATACGGCCCTACTTGGAAGTCATACAGTTAATGCGGTACTAATCATTTGCTGGCAGGTCTGTCCTGATCAGAGTATACTTGTATCACCATGGCTATCCCGTGTATCTCAGGTCAAGTGCAACGGTTGTCTGGGACTACAGCAAGGGCAATTGAAACGAGAGTCACAAAACCAAGCTGGACTAGGAATACAGACAGGATCGACATATATGTACTGTGGCATCTCTCTGGAGATAGGGGAGGACTCTGGTAAGAAACCAGGCATACCACAAGCATTTTGATGGATAGGTTTGACAGGAAACTAATCCAGCATTATTTACTGTCCCCAAAGGAAGGGAATGCCAGCAGGACTATGGAAGTGATCCTCCCCCTGTACTTGGCACTGGTGAGGCCACACCTTGAGTACTGTGTTCAGTTTTGGGCACCTCGATAAAAGAAAGACATCAAGATGCTGGAGTGGGTCCAGAGAAGGGCAACAAAGCTGGTGAAGGGCCTAGAGCACAAGTCTTACGAGGAGCGGCTGAGGGAACTGGGGCTATTTAGTCTGAAGAAAAGGATGCTGAAAGAAGACCTTATCACTCTCTACCTGAGAGGAAGTTGTAGCGAGGTGGGGGTCAGTCTCTTCTGCAAAGTAACAAAGCGATAGGACAAGAAGAAATGTCTTCAAGTAGCACCAGGGGAGGTTTAGGTTGAATATCACAAAAAACTTCAAAAAAAACCAAAAGGGAATTTTCTCAATTGCTCCACAAATAATATCTCCTGTCTCCTGCAGAGAGCAGCTGAGGTAAGCTGCACAGCTCTGCAATGTGTATTTGAAGAAGTTTGGCGTAGATGTGACACTAGGGAAGGATCGTTGGAATGTCAGCCCCAGCCACTACAGATTTGTTTCTTTCAGGTCAGATCCTGTGTTCTGGCCCACTGTACAGGCCCTGGCACTTCTGGAGTTCATGTTCTGCTACTGCAACTAGCAACACCTTCAGAGGGGAACTCCCGCAACTTCCCTGAGAAGTTTTCTACTTCCTGTCTGTGTGCAGAAAGCAGGGATTTATTTCATCTGTTGTATGTGAATGCCTGATCTACCGAAGAAGCCGGATGCAGAGGGAACAGGGACTTCATAAACCTGCCAAATAAATCTTCTTCAGTCCCAGTTCCATTCTGGCAGCATCTCCTGGACCTTCAACCTGTTCAGCCTCTTCTGTCTCCTAAAGTGGGAAACTTCCTCTCTTATCTCTTTGTCACTGCTTTTGTTTTGTGGCATCTCCTACAAAAAGTACAGTGTTTCCATTCGCTAAAATATACACACAATCAATTGACCGACTGTGCATATAAAGCACTGAGAAGCTGGGGACTATGGCAGGGTTGTTTAGGAGCAGCCTCCAGGGACACAGCAAGATTGGCCTAATTAAACATGGGTATTTAAATTTACTCATACTATATCCCTGTGAATACTGGAAAGCCTTCACAAGACAGCACAGACCTGAGGATTATGTTTTTTAATTTTCTAGTTCATCTGGAGCTGAAAGTGCTTTATATCGCTATTCAAACAGATGCAGACTAAAAGCTGGAAAGGAACAATAGGGAAGCAGCAGCAGCAAGGAGAAACTATGGATCTAATCAGTACAGAATATAATCAGTGGTAATTCAGTATGTCACCGGTACAGAATGGTGACTCTTGCTATATTTTGCCATCATAAGTCTGCTGTGGTTAGGTTACTTTACCTGCTTTCAGCGCTTATCTATTAAGGATTTTGTTCTGGTATGTGATGGTGAAAATAGGGTTGAAAAAAGTAAGTTTCCTGTAGCAGGGATATTCCAGTTGCATAACTACCTCGGGAGGATTTTTGCCAGAGCAAAAGGACTTTGTTAGTTGTGCAGGACACCTACGGCTTTTGTTGTCTTGACAAATGCACAACTGAACTGCCTCTAACTCATTAAACATGCCTCAAATTTACATCACCAATTGCAAACAGTAATTACCCAAACTCTCAAAACTGGTGTTTGCTTGACAGAAAAATTGAGCACTTGTTCTCCTTAGTGGACCTCTTGTAGAAGGTCATATCAAGGAAACACGTAACAGAAACAAGTGGTGTTTCATATTTTCAAAATGGTCTAATAGGAATGGAAAGCAGAGGGGTTCCTTCCTACATGCTGCCCTAAGCTAACATTCACCCTGATGAATACCAAAGGGAAATTACAAGTTTCCTTAAAAACCTCTGTTGTTCCTGCAGAGCTCATGTTACTTAGGGAGATTTACAAGGCTTTAGCTTTGCACTGGAACATTTGTGTTGATAAGGCATCTTTCAACAGGAAAAAAAAACCCCACCATGCAATTCACAGAAGTCACCACAAACACTCCCCAGCACAGTCACTTCTGCCAGCATGGTAAAATAAAGCATCAATACCATACAAGAGGATGGGGCCAAAGACTGAAGAGCAGAACAGAAGTAAATGACTGGTATTTATTCTCACAGTAAGCGACTGAGTTAAAAAAAAAAAAAATAAAAAAAAAATCACACTTTCCTACAGACAAATTGTCATTCCTTAGTGAAACTGAGATAAATCATGTCTCCCAACAATCTTCACTTACTGTATTTCAAAAACAAACTTCTCTGAACACAAGAAGAAGAGTATCTTTTAGAACTTAAATGTTCCTTTTGTATGAATGTCATCTTATTTTGGGAGAAAATAAGACTTATATAATTCGTGAGATTGCATTAAAACAAACAAAGCAACAGATGAATATCAAAGCAACGCAGTAGTGACGGCCTTTAGTTTAGTTTATGAGCAAGCACATTATATCCTTACTACAGTTGGTGCCGAAGGAATTAGGTCTTAACTGAAAACTGTTTCGAATCCCGAGGAAATACCCTTTGTAGCACATGCAAAAACGTAAAGTTTATCGTGGCAGGAAGCCCTACCAAAAGCTTACAGAAAAATGTTTCTGTGCTACCAGACAACCACAAGAGACAATTTTTAAGCTGCAAGAATAGAATGTTTCCCAGAGCTTTGTGCAGTTATTAGAATTTCCATCCTAACATTTAGGGGGGATTTTAAATCATTCAGGGTTTGTGCTTTTATAATTTAAACAGAATTTGGCACCTAGAATAAGAAAATTTTGTCTACTGGCAACAAGAACTTTTTCATCGTTGTTAACATGATTAATTCTCATTACTACTTTCTCTTGGATGCTACAGGGATGCAAGTTGCTACAATTGTGCTGGATTAATATTACTTAGGAGACCTCTCTACTCATTTGTGTACATGGCTGAGATGCTTTCCAGCCCTTCCCTCCAGCATTTGCAACCCTCGAAGAGAAAATAGACAGAAACCACTTTGGTAGAGAGAGGGAAATCTGTAACCCCAAATGATGGCTTTGGAATACAGCCACTAGTGGGTTCACCCTCAAGAGGCATTCCAAACAATAATTTATCTTTTACGTCATCTAACTACACCAAGGTTAATGCTCCATACCATAGGTCTTCTGTAAAAGCTGTCCAAGCCAAATCAGGCCATTATCTACGTACCAGTACACAACAGTGTCTCTTGCATTGGCTTAGTACTGTGCCATCAGTGTCACTCATGGGAGCTTGCCAGGATTATGAGACTGTGACTGCACAACAGTAGCCAAAAAAGACTTGATCCACTTGACCAGATAGGTGATGGTTGTAAATCATGTGCAATGCCTAGGGTTCACAGTACTAGAAGTTTTATAGAATCATAGAATCATTCAGGTTGGAAAAGACCTCTAGGATCATCTAGTCCAACCTTTTTCAAACATCTCCCTAACCCCTAGACCATGTCTCAAAGCGACACATCTACCTGTTTTCTGAACACCTCCAGGGATGGTGACTACACCACCTCCCTCGGCAGCCCGTTCCAATGGCCAATCACTCTTTCAGCAAAGAACTTCTTCCTGATATCCAATCTAAACCTTCCCTGGTGCAACTTGAGGCCATTACCTCTTGTCCCATCATTAGTTACCTGGGAGAAGAGACCAGCACCAGCTTCACTACAACCTCCTTTTAGGTAGTTGTAGAGAGCAAGGAGGTCTCCTTTTCTCCAGATTAAACAATCCAAGTTCCCTCACGTGCTCTTCATACAACATGTTCTCCAGACCCCTCACCAGTTTTGTCGCCCTTCTCTGCACCCACTCCAGCACCTCAATGTCCTTCTTATACTCTGGCATCCAAAACTGGACACAGTGATCAAGGTGCGGTCTCACAACTGCCAAGTACAGGGGCACAATCACCTCCCTACTCCTGCTGGTCAGGAGTGCAATCAGGCCAAGGGGTTTCCTTCAGGAATGAGGGCTGGCATTTAGCCTCAAACATAGCCTCAGCTTAGGTGAACACTCTGCAAATTCTGGCCATTGGAACAAGATGATGAAAATCAGATTTTTCTCCTCCTAGGTGAAGGCTCACTGGTGGGTGTTCAGCAATGTCACCTCCATCAACATCTGCATTAGCTCAACTTTCCTCAAAGTCAAAGCAAAAGATGACGGAACAGATATTCCCAGGAACCAGCCCAGAGCAGCGGTGGTGGAGAAGGGATGTGACACAGCCCAACCAGTCACTGCAGATATTGTAACCTCACATCCTCCCCACAGCTCCAGAACAGGGTCAAGCACAGGATACCCCTAGTAGATTATGACACCAACCAACCTCCTCTCCCAGCTAACCTAACCAGTAATGACTGCTGTGGGTCTCTGCTTTATGTCTCACTGCTGAATACTAGGGCAGGGTACCTGAGCTCCTGGCAGCCCTCTGTCTTACCAGCAAAAATAAGTTCTTGAGAAGCCTGGTGAATAAGAAAGACCTGGCAGCACTCAGCTGCCTGCAAGTCCCTCTGAATGTCCCTGTGAAAGGAAATCAAAACACATTAAAAAAACTGAATGTGTGGTTTATTATATTTAAGATGCTATTTGTCTATAGGGTTTAAATATGTCTGTCACATAGTTAACAGTAAATGAATGTAATTTTACATGTTCAGTATTTTGATACACAGTACAGGACTACAAGTGTGTTAAAAGAGCATGGGAAATTAATATTTCCTTGATGCATGTATCAAATCCTGCAGCACCACTTAAAAGCTCAGAGTAAGGACTCAAGTTGCAGTATTACAAGCACTACTAAATAAACCAAGAGACATAACAATATTAAACATTAGAGAAATGAAACAAATGACACAAGGGTTTAATATTTAAGATTTGATACAGGATTAAAATACTAATATTTTTAATGTCTTGGTTTAAAATTAATAAATATAAAAACAATATAAAAATATACACCAGTTGATAAAAGGATGCACTGAGTAAGGTTAGAAAGCTAAATTTCACTTTCAAACGTATGCAGGTATGTCTTTAGCGAGAGGATTTCTGTGTAGCTGCGACTGGTCTTTCGGAAGAAGTCCAAGCTTGTGAGATGTTCGATGTCACGCACACGTGCAGTGTGCATCTTAAGAAGATCTTCAACCCACCTTGATTCATCCTCCAAGCTCTGAGAAAGAAAAAGAAGGTTTTGTAACATGCCATGTCAAAAATCAGCTCCAAAAGCAAATGCAACTTTTCTAAACATTGGGTCCATCCAAAGAATCTCTGTGCCCTATTCAAGAGCAACTCATTTAAACAAGTTCCAAGAGCACAGATTTGAAACTTAACATGCAAGATGTTTCCAACAGGTTTATTTCAGGACCCATTTTATCATGGGGTTGAGACCTGGTCACATGTTGTAGGTGTTTCAGAAGAACAGTCATGTGCTTCTAGAAGATCCACTGGTCACTACATACTTTTTCATGTCACAGAAAGAGCTCCATATTAATCAGTTGTGTATTACCAAAGCCCAAACTCTAGGTTGTTTAGCTTTGAACCCTACATATTATTCTCATGTGACCAGCACCTCATCTAACACAGTATTATTTTAATTTTCTCACTTTACTGCTAGGAAACCATTATGATTTATTGCACAGCTGGGACTATGGTTTATGTTGGTCCCTGTGAAATCCTGTTACTGGAACACACATACAGAAAACACACACTTATAGAAAAAAGACTTTCACTAAGCATTTACCAATATGGAAAAGAAAAAAAAAGAAAAAATCAGGAAGGTGATGCTGCCAGGGTGATCAGGGTCAGGTTGCGTGGGTGTAATCTCTTTCAGGGGACTGCTCCTGCTGCACACCTTGTGCCAGCTCCAGCACATGTTGAAGCCATCCAGAAACTAATGTAACTCACTAACGCATCAGAAAGTCAGCCCTGCAAAACACTGCAGTTACTGGCTGTTTGAATGCGTTAACCAGCCCAGTGACACATCCCATGAGCACTGCAGCCAGCCCCGGGGACTGCACTGCGGGGAGTGGACGTGGGAAAAGAACAGAGCAAACAGGACTTTTACCCCGTTGGCCTCTCTGGCTGGTATGTCTATACCACTGCTGGAGAAGCAAGTTAGGAATGACGAGTTGTGCCTCCAAGCATTCGGACTCAGTGTGTGTGACATGGAAATATTGGTGATAAAAAGACTATTTCTGGTCTTACTTCTGAAAATGAGCCCTTTTCTGACTGTCTCAGCAAGGTCCTCCTACAAAGTGATCCTCTCACGGATCAAGACTAAGCTTCCGCCATGCCAGAGCCTACCCAAAGCAGTAAATATACTACAGACCAGGCAGTGGGTCACTCTGCAAAGGCCAGGAAAGGAAATTGAGAGTGATTGTTTGCACTGAGAGGACATGAAGTACCAGCTGGGTCCCAGCTGGCTGCTCTAAAACAAATGTCCGTGACCCAGTCAGCACTTGTCTGTTTTGAAGCTTTTCAGCTCCAAACCAACTTTCCTCTCCATGTTGCTAGCAACCCAAGGCCCAAATCCAGGTCTGGAACATGAAAAGAAACATGTAAATTAAGAGGGAAGTGCCCTGCCCACTGCCCTTTGCCTGCACTGCCATGCTCCAGGAACCTTGCCTGCCAGCACAGGGCTGTAGGAAGCCTTCTGCTCCGCCTTCAGCCTGACCATCAGGTTGCTAGCCTGCAAATGGGTCTCAACAGGGTTATTACTGCAAATGTAACCACTGTGACATTTTTGTTGTCTCCAAGCCTTCCTTCTGAGCAGGAAATATGCATTTTATGGAGCTGAGAGGAAAGTTCAATTGCTACAAAGCTTACTTTTTTTTAATACAAGGAGGACTCCTAAGAGTTTACAAAAGATCTACAATAAAAAGACCACAGGACTGTGCAGTTGCTTTAAACCAAGTCCAGCGAGACAACATGTGCATGGCCCCACAAAATTGATCAACTGATCTAGGTTTTAGTTTTCCTATTCCACAACTGGCCCATGAAACCTCAGGTCAAGCAGCAAGGATTTTAAATACAGTGATCAGCTAACATAGTATTATATGGCTGCAGAACAACAAATGAAATGTATAAATTTTAAATGATAGTTTTCTCCATCCATACTGGTTACTGTCATCTCAATAGTACAATGAGTCTTAGAAGGTAAGAATAACAATTGAAAATATGGATGTAAATAGAAACGGGCAATCAATTAGCAGGTTAAGCTAAAATCTACTGGAAGAGATACCAGATATTCTAGACAAAAGATTCTCTCTGGATACCAAATTATTAGCTGAAAATCTGAACATGATCAGAGTGTAGACAAGTGGGTGAGGAACTCACTTATTAAAAGAGAAATTTAAAGGTTTTGCTGAAAGGGAAAATAGTGGCCTGGAGGAAGTTTCTAGTAGGGTTCCTTCAGCTTTGGTCTTGGAAAGGATTTTGTGTAATGTTTTCATACATGCTTTTTGTGCCAAGGTCATTAGTCTGCTAGTAAAAAAGAGAAAAAGCCCAACAGTTGGGAGCTCCTGTCAACGCAGATGAAGACTGGAATAGCATACTGGAGCATGCAGATGCAGGGGTCCCTGGTGTAGAATGAAAGTAGGTTATCTACATTGCACAAATTTCTGCTAAGCTGGGAGCTTCTCAGGTGGAATAGCAAATAGAAGAGAAGGACCTGGGTGTACTGGTTGTGCATTATTGTGAACCACCAATATAAGACAGCAATGGAAAAAGCAAATCCTAGATAGTATCAGAAGAGTTGTGTTCAGTGGAAAGAAAAGCATTTTCATTTTAAGATCTCAGCTGGAGTACTTTATGTCATTCTTGTTCCACAAAAAAAAAAAAAGTTAAAAATAAGACTGAAACAGATGCATAGGAAGGCTACTAAAATGCTCAGCCTCTTTTATATGAGTAAAAAAGATTCTAGGTCTCCCATGAAGAGAGTGAAGTGTATACCTTGAGAATCATCATAAATCATCACTAGGGTAAATCCCAAAGAAGCCCAGTGAAGGGCTATTTAAGCCATAGAAAAATGTTGACACAAGAATAAATGGGTATAACCTCACTGTGAATAAACACAGCTTGGAAATGGAACAAATTCAAATAAGAAGAGTAGTGGTGTTCTCCAACAGCTGTGTGAAGAGAAAGTGCGTGCAACAAGAGCAGGAGAAAAGCCAATATTTCTTCAGATCTTAAAAGAAGGCTGCGGAGAGGTTACGGAAAAATTCTTATATTATCCCATTTCTTCCATGAAGTATGTGAGGTTTTACACAATCACTTCTTTGAACAAGTAAGATGGAACACCATGTGCAAAAGTAAGACTGACGTTGTTTTTCAGTGGCAAAATTTTGCCTAACTGTACTTTCATTCAAGACCTACATTTAAATATTTTTTGAGTGGTTCTTTCTCATGTAAAAAGCATAGACCAACATCTGCTAATGACGCTAAAGATGTTGCAGTAGCACCGAAATTCCTCCCAGAACTGTAAATACATACGCCATAAGCAGCCTGATATACAGAGAAAAGAAACCTGAGTTGAAATATAAGAAACCAAAGAGTAAAAGAGGCCATTATTCTAAATTGCTCATAAAAGTATTTCAGCAGTTTAAGAAGACTATGACACAAAATACAGGGAGGAAAAAAAATTGATTTTTTCATAAAATTACATATGGGCGGAGATAGAAGGACAGAGGCACTAATAACTGCCAGATTAGTAACTTCCAGATCACAAACTGGATCTTGATTCAGAGGAAAGCAGGCCAGAGAAAAAGCATGATTAAATATATGTAGGACTTTCCGAGACTTCTGGTAGAAGACACCTCTGCCCAAAGCAGTTAAGAGTCTTAACAGGAGAAAGCCAGACCTGCTCAAGGGAGAGGGATACTGCTCCAAAAGTGTGGTTTTAAAAAGAGGGACCTGAAAGTAGGCGATGTTTGATGAATGAGAAAGAGACAGTGTTCCAGGTGAATTGTGTACAGAGTTGGAATGACTATTTCTGCCTGTAGCTGGAATAGGAGTTTTTAATTTTTTGTGCCAATACAAAATTCATAACATTAATGCGTTCATTCAGGAAACGGTCTCCTGGCAGCCTATAGTGAAGTGTCTGTGTGCAGGAATCCGCACAGCTGCGTAATGGGAGAACAAGTTCAGGCGGAAGGACAAGTCTAAATACAGCTGCTTGGAGGACTGCTGTCCTCACAGAGCGCCGGAGCCTGTGGGGACCCAACCACTCTCCTGCCACATGATCAGCTGCCAACTGTGTGTGTTACTTTCTGCAGTGCTGACCAGACTGAAGCCTTTATGCTTCACCCAGATTCTTGCATTATAGGACCTTGCATCCTAAAAGAAGATAGGAAACGACCCAGGAGGGTGTCTGGTCATCTCTGTTAATAAGAACCCAAATTTTTCCCTTGAATCAAGACACGTTCTGGAAGCAGGAAGAGCTGGCTCATTATCCTCAGTAGGTTTTAGCATACAGTTTTAATACTGTGTGGGTTGGATGTAATCGTGCTGGTGGATGCACTCAGATTGCCATAGCAGACAGACTGTATTGTACCTGCACGTGGAAAGAGATCTTAATAAAAGCATCAGGCTGGCTGCCAGGACAATACATCCATACACACAACCTCCCCTCAATCTGCTCTGAAATTACACTGACAGCATATGCCAAAATGTAGAAGCCTACAGTTTGTTTACTGCCAATCTACTGCATGTCAGATCTTTCAGACAACTTTAGGTGCAGTGATAGTTCCATATTTTCTCTGATAACACAGAGGAGTGCTTTTGTCTAATGATTTGAACATAACACTTAGAGTCACTACCCTGTGCTTTCATTCAAAACATCAGTGAGCACTAGCATCTAATAGTAACGGCATTTCACATGTCCCAGAGATGTATTTATCATGGGCCCACAGCAGTGCAGCAGAACTTACATTGCAGCTCTCATCATTGTCAGGCCGGTGGGGAAGGATGTATGAGACGACGGAGAGTGGTCCATCACACTTGTCGGCTGGCTGAGTGAAGTCTAAGCAGCTGGTTATGATGGCATAGTAATGGGTAGGAACGGGGATGGCGCTGCCTTCCACAAACCTGGGGGAATCAAGAAAACATTTATCCACAAAGGATAAACTTGTTTGGAATAATATTACGCAAACAGCATGGTCTTTCTGCCCCTACGTGTGAGGGCACATGTATGTTGTTGAGGTCTGTTTGATTCCTAAATCCCATCTGAAAATAGCCATTCAATTAGCTCATGTTTTGATACTGAGCTATAGAAATACTGCACGTCAGTGCTGAAAGGCTTCTTCAGTTCAGGGACATAGAGAGAAAGCATTACCGAATTAATGAAAGACCTGAGTGGTTTGCTCTGGTATCCAGCTGTTCTGGAGAATTTTAGAGAAAATAGATTACTTGGAACATAGTTTAGCTTTGTCTCAAGGGTGAATAACCACTGTTTCAAAGTCAAGGTGAACAGTTACCTGCTGAGTTGCCATTTCATTATTTTTACCACTGTCATACCTATAGGGGAATTCAGTCTTGATGAACAATAATTTTAGAAAGAGCTAGAAAATTAGATCTGCTCCCCCAGATTGAATAATGTGAAGATAATGAATTGTTTAAGATAAAGCCATCATTAAGAGAAGCATCAACAAACCAATTTAAAGACAAACTCTTACTGTTTTATTTTGTCAGGCGTGTCATGTAAACCATCATAGTCATAGTCAAAGATTGGTCCACTTATAACATTGACTCCATTTCGTTCAGTGGCATACCTCTTCACCAAAACTCTTTGGAAGTAGTGCCATACCTCTGGGGAGGGAAACAAAAAAATAAAACACACCAAAATTTGAATAAGTCAAAACATGTCAAGATCATAAACATTTTTTTCCCTGAAAATAAAAATCCAGTGGACATCATTCACATGATGGCAGGGGAAATCAAAGACAGCATTGCAGATTTACTGCAGCTTCATTCAGTTTGGTCAATAAAGCCTATTCAGACTTCTTGTTCTCTGTTGATTTTTTCCCCAGCCGGTGATAAAAGAAATGCATGGTACCACTCCCAGGCTGGCATTGCCATAGACACTGCACACAGAGTCTTCTGTTTCTTCACCAAGCAGTAGAAACAGCTATTTACATAGTTTTGATGTCCTTGTAAACTCTTCCTTTGTCTTTCTTATCTCATTATAAGGAATAATGCTGTGGGGGTTTTTTAAAATTCTATAACGGAAACAGTGTGATTAAAAGAGAAACATTTTAAAAGAAAAGGAAATGCAAAGGTCATAATCTTCCAGTTAAATCTCCTTGGATACAAAATGTCTAACTTTTAAATTAAGTGCCATCAAGGATATCCAAATTATGGTGTGGCATATGATTACAGCAACTTTTGAAAAGAGCAACGATACTATTTCTTCCACCACACCCTCCTCAACCTTACGGAATTAACATGCTTTACATGTATGCATAACACACTGGAATCACCAGTTACATCATTCTTTTCCTTTTTTCTTTTTATTTTAACACTAACAGAAGTGTGTGAAAACAAAACATCTCAGACTTGTATAAGTTTAACTTTTGTCTTGGCAGCTCGGATTATGAAGTCCATGGTTCCCCAGTGTGATGGCAAAGCTAGCCTTAGCAAGTTCCCCAGTACACCTTGTCCTGAGATCGCTCAGTGCCTCATGAACTCCCTGCTCGGGTTGATCAGAGGGCCCCACAAGTAATGGTCTAACAAGAACCTCAGCTATGGCAACCACTTGGCAGTATGACTCCTCCAGCTGCTTGCTCCTCCAATGCCCCTGCCTTAACAACAAAAATAGCTCAAAAAGGAAAGCTTTTTTCCCCCCTCCTGAGTTTTCCAGCTTCTCTCCACTTGGGTTCCCACCACAGCCACACAAACAGCAATGCCAGAGCAACAGAGGGGCCAGCCCTGGGCCATCATCTTGCAACTCCAGAAAAGTAGGAGCTGCTTAAGCCAGACTCACTACAGAAAAGATGGTTACAGAATTATTGCTGGGGGGGATAGGACGGGACATTGAATTAAAATAAAACAAAGCAGAGGAGGGGGCCTCTGCAGCCAGCACTGCCACCAAAGCCATCATAACATAAAACTGCCACTCTGTCTAATGAGCTTCTAATCAGCTCTCGGCATGACAATCTGCACACATGTAGTGGTTTGTTATTCCTCAGGATTGATATTAGTTCTAGTATTTGTTCTCAGGGAATCCTTCACCCACTTGTGATGAAGACAAAGGCAAAATGAGCTGCTTTTGCTGGGTTGCCCTCCTGTGATCAGCATCTCAGCTAATTTGCTTAGACTAACATTAGCATAAAGAGCATTTTTATGAAGTGATTTGAGAGTGGGAAATCCCCAATAATTTTGGAGTCTGTAATCAGTTAAGTACCTTTGCTCAAATTTCCAGCAAACATCACCACTTGTTCCTACTCAGAGGTTTCTCAGTTAAAAGCACTCTTTTCTGGTTAAAAAGAAAAAGCCTCCCATAGGCTTTGATGTTTATCCAAACCTCTCTGGCCTAAAATCTGAATTGGAAATCTCACAAGAACAGGCTCTTGAGATTCATCCAAGGTTTCTCAATTCCTGCCAAGCCAAAAATGCCACCAGAATAGTCTGATGGTTTTCCTACCTCTTGGCAAAACTAGAGAGAAAAGGGATGTGCAGACAAAAGAAACGTTAATACTATATCCCTGCAGCACTGAAAGTTTCAGCCAGGTTTAAGTCATTTCTCATTTTCCATAGATTGGTTTCCTCTTCCTTTTTTCTTCATAGGTAATAAATATATTTGGTCTCCCTCTAAGGGCACAGACAAAAAAAAAAAAATAATCACTTGTCCCTGAACTACAACAACATGCTAAGTGTACACTTCCCAGGCTTGTGTATGCTCCCAGGTGGCTCCAGTTGAGAAGTAAAAACAAGTTGCCCAAGCATGTTCTGCACTATCTTGGGCTACAGACAAGAAAATCTGAATGGTCTTGCACAAACTGAGTTAATGTGGCGTGAAGCACAATGATTGCTGAACTACATCATGTTTGTGCTCTTATCTTAGCACAGCACCAAGGGAAAAAAGCCTTTCTTAAAACCTCAGCCTTTCTTGCGATATTTTGCCTCCTATACCTAGAACTACACAGATGCCCACATGTATTATCTGCTGGCTACAGATAACTGAACTTTATGTTCTAAACTCCCATCAGTTCACTCCATAGTCCAACACACATATTTAAAAAAAAACATGTTGGGAAAGAGAAGTACAGCCATGGAAAAGGCACTTACTTTTGAAGGCAGGATACATTGGAATGATATTGGTTATTAGAAAAGCATCATATTTTGCTTCTGCAGAGGAACTTAGCTCTGAAAACAATAAACCAGAAAAATATTGTAAGATTAATTATCAGAAATCCAAAGAATATAAAAAAGTTTTGAAAAACAGCTTCAGAGATTAACCAAAGAGAATACTGTCACCTAAACAGCAATCTGAATGCTATTTTCAGAAGCGTACATTATATACATAATATTTGTTTTTAGTGTGACAGCTGAATGTGGAAAGTAAAGACTTTGCTTCAACTGTCAACTAGTTCAAAATATTTTTATAGCTCATCTATTTTTGCTGTCTCACAAGTCAGAGAGTTGCTTTGCAGGCTTTTATGAAAGAGGCAAACAATTTCCAAGGAGAGGAGTGCAGGATTATCTTCTAGTTCTGAACAAGCCTCTGCACCAGTAATTTCATATCAGAAATCCATCATAAAATATTTCAGCCCCTGAGTAAGGAAGGTAGAGCAATGAGGTTCACAACTGTGAGACAGTTTTGTCCTTTGAACATTTACTAATCCTAGAAGAACACTGCTCCAAGTCTGAACCAATGTAGAATCCAGGACACTCATTTACAGAGGTTTTCTACTAGCACTATTTCTATAGGATGGTAGAAATGTTCAAAGTATGCAAGAGTCTAATTTGGATTTATAAATTAAATATATGTTTATCTTACTGCTGTTTGAATTCAAAATTAAAACCTCTGACTAGATTACCGATTCATATAAGCTAGTATCTATCCTCTGACTTTAATGGACCAGCTTTTGAAGACTGTCTTCTAGATTGTACTCCCACTCCCTACAATTCTTTGTTCACCTTTATTTTTATTAACTAAACTGGGACACTTCACTGTTTTGGTGTATGAAGCTGGGCACCAGTTTGGAGCACCTCTTGTGGAGCTGAGGGTCCACAGCCATGATGGCAACTCATGACATTGGGGCCTTGGCCCTCAGCAAGTACAGCTCGAACACTGTATCCATCCTGTCCGGCTCCAGGTGTGACACTGGTGCGGGAGCTGCTCCACTGAGAAGACATTACAGAGGAAGAAATCACCTTGGAGTGGGGGGAAATTAAACCATTCCAACCTATATTATTTCCTGACAATCTCAAAAAAACCCTTAGTCTGTTGGGGGGGGGGGGGGGACGGGCACGGGGGAGGGGTTCCACTCTAAGGTTTTCTCTAGCAAAAAAAAGAAAATTACAGAACCTCTAGCTGTTAAAAAGCTATTTGAACTTACGAGGAGGGAAAAGGAAGCCATAGGAGAGCTGCTTGTCACCTCTGTAGGCTGTGCAGCTCTGGCTGTTTCCTGGAGAAATGCGGAGGTCAGGCCTCACACAGCCGGCCAGGTGCTCTGGGACACCTGATACCTCTGCCTGCATTGAGGAACATAGACAGAAATGACAAGAAAAGTAATTCCAGCATTTATAGCTAAAAGAAAACTATTTCATATAGGCACCAGATCACATGAAAAGCCTTGTGTGAAGTAAAATAAACCACCTAGATGTACAAACAAATCCTGCTCCTGCATCTGCTGCAGAACCCATCCTTCAGGTAGCAGAAGTCACCACGGGAAAAAATTCAGATGAAGTTGCCGGTTATTCCATCATAATGAAACAAACCCCACTGAGCAAAACTTAGAAGGAAAATGAGCACAGGAAAATAAATATACAGCCCTTATGCCTTAAAACTCTTTTCTTCTGAAGGAAAAAGAAAATTTTGGCATTGTTGACAATGGGTTTTGGCAAAATTTATGGTTGGAAAATCTACCTGGGCAAGGGGAATTTTAGGACTCCAAGAATATTGGTACTAAACAAATCTTCCCCATATTTTAGAAGCACATTTTCAAGAGCAAATACATCACTAACCTGTTTGGAAATAGTGTAGGATGTCCAGAGAGGCAAGATCG
>JAVSBS010017840.1:0-29774 GCA_033124195.1 Coracias cyanogaster
CTATAAAAGCATATATTTATGCGTGGAGCATCAAACCGTTTTGATGGGGCATTTCCTAAGTGTGCGTCTGCGTTGAGCTGTATCTGATCAGAGCTCAGAAATCGTAGCTTTATGTTGTACTCCGCGTGTGTATATATGTTTATTTACTAACATGTCCAGAGCATCTCAGAATATTACTCTTGCCAAGTTCCTCTCCAGTCTTCTGTCAAACTGTGTTTGCTACAGCCTAAACATGAATTTGTGTGTGACAGGTGAGCGTGGTGCTAACGTGTGGTATGTGAAATGCTTTCTTCGTGAGATATTGAGCAGTAGAGCAGAGCTTAAACAGAGGAAAAAACTGTGTGTGTGTAATTTTTATATCACTGCACTTTTGGGTGCTATTATGTTCTGATTGCTCTATAAAACCAGAAGGCAGTTCCATCATTTCCCTGGCCCCCTCCAGGAGCGTATCACCGATAACCTATGAATATAGTCAGATAGTTTAGGGAGCAAAATAATGCAAAAACTGCATTGCCCTCTGTTCTTCCCTGTCTGTATTGCAGGAGCACTCTCAGCATGACATGATAGTGGAGTTGCTATAGGACATACTGGCTTTAAATCTCTTTGGGGTATGTTCTGTATCTGCCTTTGCCTTTGTAATATCTTGTATTAGGAGATTGATCAGCCACGCAACTCTAATAGATGTTTGTTTTGTTTAATTATCTGCTCCTTGTGTTTGGTAAGGTTGACTGTTGATATTTTACAAATAGGCGTCGTTTTGAGCCAAATCTAAATTGTTAAAAATCTTGCCGAATACAAAGTTAATGGATGGTACTGTCCATCCCATTTTGGTGGCTTAGGTAATGGGGGTATAGCTGCCCAGCATGTTGCACCTGAAATTGTTTGTCTGAGGGGTGCAGGTAAGGCGAGAGTTTATCTGTGCAAGCTTCGTGCACTGATGCTTTTCCTTTAAGCACGAGGTAATGGAAAATCCAGTGTAGCCTGGATTTGACATGATTGAAGCTAATTGGAGCTATGGTCAAGGTCTGTGCAGGAGGCTGTGCTCTGGGGATGCTTGCCCAGTTTAGCTTTTCCCCAGCTTTTCCTTGAGGGAGTACTGTGATGGAGGGCTGGAGATGCACTGCTGTAACACTTCTGAAAACTTCAGGTTCTACAAAAACCGCATGTGGATACGGATCTGTTACATCTTCACTAGTTGCCTATTGGTGAGATGTGATTCCGTCAATTCTAATGAGCCGCACGGAGTGAAGCAGCTTTGGTGACCTGGAGATGCTGTCGTTTAGTTCAGCTTTGCGTACAGCTGACCTCTCACCATGTTGACTTTTGGATGCTGTTTGAGCAGAGTGCTAATTTCAGTGGTGTGGAGATGGGGGAGTCTCCATGGACAGGTTTCTGAACCTGCTAGTGAAATCTCCATCAGGAGTGCTCTAAAAACAGTTGGTATCTGTTTCTAGTGAAGCCCTTCAGACCTTTTCCAGCTGCACCTCCTGTAATGTTGGATAACGCAGGCTTGTAGTGGCCTTCTTCACATGTTGGTTGTGTGGACATTGTTTATAGATCTTTCCTTTAAGAAAGCGTATGGTGATCCTTTGCTAGTTGTGATAGTGGTGCTAAATGTATAACCTCAGTAGGACATTGACAATTACAGGTGGACTTGTGCTCAGGTGCTGATATCCAGGAGTCTCCAATTCCAATGCTGTAGAGGAAGCGTGGAACCACTGTAATGAGTATTGTACCCATGGGGAGAAATCCTTCTTACCACCAGGCGTTTAGCTTTCAGCTTCTGTCCCAAAGTGACTTTCTGGACAAATTTATAATCTAACTGTTGACACTGTTGCTTTTTCATTTAAGTACCTAGTCTTTCTGAGGGTGGGACTGTTGAATGTTTTCTGGATTGATGTGGCTTTGTACTGAGCAGGTAGGAATTCAGTCAGTCCCGTTGGAGATAACGCGAATGTGGTTAGTCTGAGGCTGGTTTTCACTTAGTTAACCTTGCTGAAGGGGCAGTTTAGTGGTTGTTTCCTGTCCTGATGCATTTTACTTGATAAATCTGTCCAGTGTACGGTTTATTAACTCTTCTACATGTTACAAGGATTTCCACTGGTTAAATATAGATAGATTTTAAAGAAATAAAATGTGCTTGGTCATCTGAGGTGGGACTCCAGAGGTTTGCTTTTTAGGAGGGTGTGTGTGCACATGTGCTTTATCTGTTTGTTTATAACAAGCAAGTACTTTTCTGAACAGAGGAATTGAGGAAGATTCTGTGAATTTGTGTCATGAGGCCAAATATGGATTTTTGCACTGTCTTTGCATGTGCCTCTACATTTTTATCCAGTTAGTCCCCTTTATACACGGACTGCACTGGTGCTGTGATACATGGACTACCATTTTCAATTGGAAATTGGATGACATTTTTTGGGACTGGGCCTGTGGAAGTTCAAATTGCAGTGTTACCTTCTCTGGCTTGGCTGTTTTTTCTTAATTACCTGCTGGCAATCTGTTGGCTGGTTGAAATCGGTTGATAGCTTAACGGGTACTGTAAGTTAAAAAAGGGATCTACTTACACAGTGGTCAGGTAAGCTTTTTCTCTGCAGGAGACCCGACTAACAATGGACATAAAACTTGGCATGGTCATGTGAGTAAAAAAACTTCCCCCTTCCTTTCTTAGTCAAGAAAATTTACTCCATTCTCTACTTTTAGATCAACACAAGATTTCAAGTCTAGAAATGGATGTACAGCATCCAACTGCATTACGAATCTTTTATTGCGGGTGGTAAAATAGCAAGACACAAATGGAGAAAGTTTTTTGTGTACTTCACTTGCAAGATTTTGGCTTTTCTATCTACCGTGGTACCCACAGCACCTTACGCAAGCATTTTTCCTGCAGAGCGTGTGATTGTGACTCAGGCAGTGGCTGGGTGTTCGATGCTCTGATCTGAAAAACAGTCGATTAGCTTTGTTGACATTAATACTTACACTGCTTGAGCCAGTCTCTGCTAATCAATCTGTGAGCAGTCCTTGAAAGCTATCCTAAATTAGATGTGCTTATGTAACTTCGAAGTCTGGTTCTATAACACCATAGGTTTTTAATACAAAAATACTACCTAAAATCGAAGCACATCCATTTGACTTCACGTGTCAGACTGTTGCTGCTTCTATTGCATGTTGTATTGTTAATGAAGGTAGTATCGGTCACCTGAAGGCCATAAACCAGAAAAATTGCTTTTCATTTTAGGTGAAGTGGGTCTAGAAGAGTTTTGCGGTAAAACTTAAACTTTAATATAGTAGTTTTGCTTTACCTTCCTCCCACAGTGTTTCCATTGAGTACTATTACTGCTATATTGTTGAAATAGAATCTAGTAGTTGATTTAATTGCAACAATTCAATTTGCACTGGATAATAAATGAAACCTTTTGGTACCCTCCCTGTAGCTGGTGTTGCTTTGGCTGAGGTTGTAAGCTTCTGTTGTTTCAAGATGGCCTCACGTTTTATGTGGCTGTTAGCCCCTACATTTTGGAGATAGCAAGGGTCTCTGTTTTTTTTTTTGAACTGTGAACACCTCTGTGTTCAACATGTCTGAGATCAGTGTCCAGAGTTGCTCCATATTACATTTGCAAACTTGGGTCCTCCAGATTTGCAAATATTAGCTTTGATGCTTAGTTAGAGATCAAGTTACAAGAAGAGTTGATTTTATTTTTTTTAAATATGAGATATTAAATAGCAGTATTAACAGTTGCAAAGGTTCATGTATCATAAATGAGATCTCTTAAATTCTGACACTGACTTAAATGGGGTCATGACTTTCTTTAAATAAAAAGCAGCCATTCTTTGAAGTCTTGACAATCAGTGAAAACCGTGACTCTTGTGGGTTCAAATTTTAGGCCTTTCTCTGCGGCAGAGAGAGGGATTTTTTTAATGAAGGTTGAGACTTTTTCAGGAGTTACTGGAGTTCAGGAAATGGCACTTACGGAAAAAATGTTAAAATCCTGAGACATGCAGTACGACAATGATTTGAATCGATTAATGGTTATTTTTGCAGAGGAGAGAAAATACTCTTAGTTTCAACCCAGTGTTATAGCAAAGGTTTTGTTGTACTTTCATTATAGTAGTTTTTGGTTGTGGCTGTGCTGCGAAAGGATGTCTCAGTACCTAGTTGGAGGCCGCTGTGCAGTGCGTGCTATCCGTACTGCTTTCTGTCATCGTGACATTGAACTAGGGACTGGATTGAGACCACACAGACCTTCAGTCACCTGTTGGACAGGCACAACTTTAAGCTCTGCAAGCTTGAAAAAGATTCATACCGCCTCTTTGTCTTCTCCCAGGCAGTGTTTCTTCCATGCAGAGCTCAAAGCTGATGGTGTGTACACCTCTTTGGATGATGGGTGTACATGCAGTACCTGGTAATGTTAGAACTCCTACTGCCTGCACGTATCCCGAGTTTTTCCCTTGTGTTATTAGGGACAAATGCTCCTGTCAGGAAGTTGTATTTTTCTTTCTTCTGCAGTATTAATCCAATGTTAATGCTCAGCTGTTAACTAACTGGCTCTGGTATTCATGCAGATACAACAGCCAATGAAATAACGAATTTGAATTCTTCATGAGGGGTGGATTTCCTAAAGGATTGTCCTGTGTTATGTTTAATAGAAATGTTGACATATATATACATACACATCTATGTTTATATAGACACTTCCATTAAGTGTAGGACCACCAAAGTGCTAGTGTGTTCATTTACGCCGCCATCCCGCTTTTTACAAGAGATTCTGTCCGTTCAAAACTGGGAGTTTTGCTTTAGCTGTGGCTTGCGTTTCAGATGCTCTTTCAGTATTTCTTCTGGCATGTTGCCTAGCTCAGCTGGTGACCAGGAGGGCAAGGAGCTAAGAGCCCCTGCTTGCCTTTTCTGCTGCCGCTAGTGTGGCTGGGCCCAGCCTTCAGGGTCCTCGCTCTTCTGGAAGTTTCAGCTCTCCAGCTGCCTTCATGGCACCCCTTGTTTCTGTCTCTGATTTTTGTTAGTGTGAAGGGATTCTGCTACACCTTACGTAGGGTGCCAGCGTACTGCCTTACGCTGTGTTTGCTGTTCTGCAGCTCTAGAATTCGAATGCGTTCCCAGATACAGGCAGTTCAGTCTGTACATGGTCTTACTGGTGTAGGAGGTGCCAATACAGTTCTGCTTGGCTGACCCCTTTCTCTGTAAGGGAGAGAATTACTTGAGTCTGTGTTGAAGTCCAGGTGAGCTAAGACGTGGAGGAGAGGGGGAAAATACAGACAGTTCCTTGTCCTTGGAAAGCTGTTGTACTGCCACACGTTGTTATGGTTCTGATCATCAACTGCTTATGTTCAAAAGATTGTAAAGTCAAAACGTTCAGAATTCCTCTTTCTCTTACTGGCTAGAGCACCACCAAAACTGTCAGCTGGAAGCAGAAAACATGACTTTCAGAGTAAGGCAATATATATAAAATACAAGTATATTTTGACCATGCTCAAGGCTGCCATCCCTCATCTAGCTAAGAGTTTAAGTCAGACTTGAACTGTTAAGGGCAAAGAAATTCCAAAGTCGTTGCCAGCAGTGCTGTCTGCTCGTATTGTTACAAAAAGAACAGGCTTTGTGATACCAGTGCAGGATAGACATTCAGCTAGAAAAGAAGTCTTGTGGCCTTAGTTACTTTTAACTGCTGGAATCTCGTGGCTGGTCACCTTCTTAAATTTTGATGTCTCTTGTGTTCGTGATGAAACTGCACTTGTGAGGAGAGCTCAGTGTCATGGGGAAGATCAGAGGAGCATTGTGTGCACGCAGTGCAGCCGTGTTTATTATCTTAACCATTTAAAACAACGTGCAGTTTATGGTGGTTAAATTCTCCCCTGGGGATCAGAAGCTATGCACTGAATTGTGACCGTTGTGCTTTGTCTCAGCTCGCTCCTCATATCAGGAAATGCAAGCTAGTTTTGCAGTGAACGCGGGCTCTTATGTGGAAATTAAACATCAATAGATTTGTAGCCACAAAGCAGCATGGGAGGACAGTGTTGCTTTTGTGCATTTGCTGCATCCTCACACAGTGTGTCCCCTAAGGATTCAGTAAAGATTGCGTGTGCTGTCCAAAGCGTAGGTAATTCCTATGTTCTTAATGTAAATTTAAAAAAAAAACCAAAAACCCCAAGTGTTTGCTACAAGTGCTTGTGCTTATGAACTCAGGAGAAGTAATGCTGCAAAACTTTTGGTCATTTGCACAGTCTCTCAGTGTTTTTCTTAATGTTGCTATAAGTAGTCACGTGGACTCCTCAGTCAACTTTTCTATAGGATATAGAAGCTGCCTCTTGTCTCCTTTTAGTGGCAGAGAGATAGTAAATTGGCCTTGAAGAGGAAAAAGGCCTATAAAATAAATGTAATTATTTTTCTGCCCTCAGATCAGGGTTAATTCTGACCTCATGATGTTGTGATACTGAGCCTGGTGCATTTTTCCTTAGGCTAAAGGACTGAAAGTCTCTTTTAGGCATCTGGTCCATTTGGCTGCTTCTGGGAATGAGTAAAGGTTACAGCAAATGCACAGTATTTCAGAAACCTTGGGTTTTGGTAATAAGCTCTTCTGCAAATGATAATTTTTGGTGCCTAACAACTCTTCCAAATCTAGACAGATTTCCATAGAAATAGGAAAAAGGCTGTGTGTGGAATTAGGGTCTTACCGTAATAATACCTTTTCCCAGCTCAATCTGCTGAGAGATATGGGGTATACGTGTTAATAAGCCAGAAGTACTTATTAGGTTGTCCATCCTATCTATGTTCCTCTGTTCTCATTCTCAAAAGCAACAGAAACATTCAAACTGTCGAAAGGTGAAAATTATAAGAATTTTCTGCTCTGTATGGCTCTCTGGTTTAGTTTGAATGTTTTGAAATAAAACACGAAATAAAAAGCATCTCTTTGAGTAATGTGTTAGAATAAGTGTGCAGATGGTCAGTGTGGGCAGGTGTGTGCTAGCAGGTTCAGCGTGGAAGCTTAAGAAAGAACCTGTTTTGAACTAGAGGTCACTGCCTGTGTAGCTGAGAGCCAGGGTAGATTCACCAAGGGGCAGTCATGCTTGACCAACGTTAGTCATTTCGTTGTAGAAGTCTGGCTTGGTAGATGAGGGGCCAACAGTGGACCTTGCTGACCTTGACTTCAGTAAGGCTTTTGATGCTGTCTCCCATGACATCCTTGTAGAAAAGCTGTTGAAATACGGGCTGGATAAGCAGTGAGGAGGATTGAAAACTGGCTGAATGACTGTGACCAGGGTGTGATGGTCGGTGGCACGAAGTCTAACTGGAGGCCAGTAACTAAAGGTGTAGCCCAGGGGCTGGTGTTGAGTCCAGTCCTGTTTGACATCTTTATTGATGATCTGGATGATGGGGCAGAGCGTACCCTCAGCAAGTTTGCTGAAGACAAAAAACTGGGATGAGTAGTGGATGGGCCAGGGGGTTATGCTGTCATCCAGAGAGACTTCAACAGGCTGGAGAGATGGGCTGACAGGACCCTTAGGAAGGTCATCATGTGGAAGTGCCTGTGGGGAATAAAAACTCCATGGGCACCACCCAGCTGTAAAGTAGATTTGCAGAAAAGGTCCTGGTGGCCACCATGTTGACCATGAGCCAGGGCTGGGCCCTTACTGCAAAGAAGGCTGATGATATCCTAGGCAGCGTTAGGAGGGGCGTTGCTCGCAGGTCAAGGGAGGTGATCCTTTCCCTCTGCTCAGCGCTGGTGAGGCCACACTTTGGTCACTGTGTCCAGTTATGGGCATCCCCAGTACAGGACAGATACAGAGCTATGGGACAGTGTCCATTGGAGATTATTAAGGGACTGGAGCATCTCTCCCATGAGGTAAGGCTGAGAGAGCTGGGCCTGTTCAGCCTGGAGAAGGCTTGGAGGGAACTCTTCAGTGTTTGAAAATACCTAGAGGGAGGGTGTAAAGGAGATTGAGCCAGCTGATGCCCAGTGACAGGCCAGCAGGTAATTCTGTGGATTGATTGTGTGAGTCTGCATAGTTCATTTCAGTGCAAAATGAAACAATCTCATTTGAATCACTTTTACAGTGCAATAAAAAGACGATGGCCCACATCGTGCGACCTTCAGGACGAAACCAGTCCTCGTTTCCTATGCTGAAGTGCTTATTTCTGTTTAGTTGCTGAGGTCGGTGCCCTGACGCTGCCCGTGGCTCGCTATTTCAGTGGCTGCGTTCTAAGCAGGACATTTGGAATGACTTGGTTTAAAAAATAAGAGCTTTTTGTCTGTTGCAAAAACATGTAACTTCATAGTTGATGGCAGGTCAGAAGAGCAGTTGGGGAATGCAAAACAGTAACAAATGGCCTTGTTGCTGAAGAGTTTGTACTACAGAAGCAGTACCTGGAAGCATCCAGACAACCGGTTGCTCTCAGAGGTGAAGCCTGGAGACATTCTTGCTGGTTGCAGAGGGGTTGGACCAGACGACCTGGGAAGGTCCCTTCCAACCCGATGCATTCTGTGATTCTAAATCAGTCCTGTTTGCTTGAGGAACAGAGCGATGCGTATTCTGTCAGGAATTACTTCGAGAGAACATCTAACTGCAGATAGCAAACAGTGTCGTATTAGAAGCAGTGTGGTGTGATTAGGTGACAGTTATTCCTTGTTACCAGGGAGAATTTTTCCAGTTGTGCAGCATATGAATAAATTGGGAGACCACCTTTCTCCTTGGTGTTCTGGCTGCTTTGCAGCTGCCTTAGGAAAGAGACTTTTGTTGATGTTGGGTAGAACAAAAATCAAGTTATATTTTAAATCAAGTGTCAGGCTTTTGGAAAGTTAATAAGAGTCTTTCCTGGTTTTGCAGGGAGTTTTCCCAAAGCCTTATCTTTTTGTACCTGGGACTTGTTTTAAAATCTAATTTATTATTTTCTTTTTTCTTTCCTTGCTTAAGTGATGTTCTGTGGTCATTTTGCGTCTGTCTTGAGCACAGTTAGTGTCTGTAGCACAGACTTAAGAAGCGTCAGAGTCCAGTACTGTGACCAGGTTGTTTTAGATATTCCATGTGTGAAGGGTGTAATGCTTAATATCAGCTTTACTTATTTGGAGATATTTGATGCAACACAGGATTTCTGATTTAGCGGAGCAATAGAAAATACACGGATAACACAATGCAAATATACATTATGCTGACAAAGTATATAACAATGGCAATATACAGTTCAACCACTGGGCCGATGTGATTCCCATTACTGGTCTCTATAATAAGCTTACCATTGGAACACTGGGCATCCTCTGTGTTTTGCTTACTAGCTGGATACCAAGTGAAAACAGACTCCAAATTAAATGAAAATAAATGCAGTTTAATATATATAATATAAGAAAATAGCATACAACATAATCAAAAGGAAACAATACCAGCTAGTGATGCATCAAATCATTACTGCAAAGTGATTAAGAAAAGTATACATCACCAATTACCACCTCAATAACATCTGGGCCCACACTTCAGCTGGGAAGTCCCATTGCAGTTGGTGCCAGGAGTCTCTTGGTAACAGGGACGGTCCTGTGCAGTGTGTCCACCTGCAGGTGAGGCTTCTGCCGCAGTCCCTGGGCTTTCCCACCTTTGTACTCAGTAACAAACAGCTCACGTACCTAGTGTATGTAAGCTCTTGAATTTGTGCCAAGAGCAGGCGTGCTGTTTCATGATCCGTAAAGTCCACACACACCTGGAACATGGGCCACATGTCCAAGTAGGGTTGAGTTATGGTCACGACACGGCTGCACACAATATATTATTGTCCGGATGGTCCTGTTCACATCCTGCTTGTTCTGTGTAGAGGGTCCAGGACAAGTACCATAATGTATATTTGTCCTTGAGCTCACTGTACTTGATCGAAGACTCAGAACAAGCACCACTTGTCAGACTCACTAAAGGCAACTTATTTTTGTCCTTGAGCTCATTGTCCAGGTTAAACAATTACTAATTAAATCATTGATCAAAGACTTTTTCATAAACAGCAATCAATCATTATTTTAATAAGCTTCCACCACATTCTGTTACTGGAAAGGAACACGTGGGTTGAAGCCAGCTCAAACCCGTCGCTCTCTTTAAAATTCTTTTGTTAATTATTTAGTTCTTATCCTCTGTATTGGGCTGAGCCACATACTCACTTCCCCCATGCTAGCTGTGGGAGACATCCACACTCTACAATAAACTAAATGGGAGAAGCCTTCACTTCATGGGTTGATCCACCCAAAGGCTAACCTCTGGTCCTCTTTGTGTTGAGATAAATCCTTCTTTGCACAAGCTGTGGTTAGTCACAGCCTACCTGAGCTCCCTGGGCACACTGCCCTTGCCCACCTCCTCCAAACCTTCTTCCATTGTAGGGGTTTATTGGTCAGTCACAAAAGTGTAAGTTGTGAACCACAGTCTCGTTGCTCCTGTGCTTTCCAGATGTGCTTCCTATAAAAGGTCCTTTCTCAGAGAGCAGAAGTCCAGCTGCTGGAGTTTCTGCTCTAGTTCAGTCAGCCTTAACAATAGCAGCATGTCTAATTTCCTTCTTCCCTTTACATCTTACACGCAAGATGGTCTTTCATTGTATAAAATTGCGTGGTAAGGAACCTGCCAAGAGCAGCCAGTTGAGCAGCAACATTTCTGTCATAAGTAGATACACGCCTCTGAAATACGAAAGGCACATAATGAACTTTAAAGGGAATTGATGGGAATATTCTGCCTTTAGAAAGATGTTATCTGAAAAAACTCTGCGTGTGTTTATATTGCTCAAAGTGTTTTTTGGTCAAGCATCTACTTGTGTGAGGAAAGTTGTGAGTTTGGCTAAACTAACTTTTTTCCTTGCATGTGTTACTTGCAGAGTGTTACTTTGAACTATTTGTTTGTTAGTAGACCTGTTTGTTGCTTAGGCTGCCTTATTGGGAGAGTTTACTATTCTGGCAAAGAATGCCTCCTTAGAAATTCTGGAGAAGCGTCTGCTTGCGTTACCTTGGTAGCCGAGAGAGAATAGCTTGAGGGCTGACTTACCACTGGGTGGATTTTAGCACGGGCAGTGATTCCTCAGTTAATGGCACTGCTGGTTTCTGTTTAAAGCCAGAGCCAAACCAGGGTCTGGATAACTGCAGACAGAATATTGGTGAGGTTTGAGATACAGAAGCCCAAGTGTGCAAGTGTTTCTGGGACATTTCTGCATCTCCAGAGAAAGAGATTTCCAGGTGGGTAATTTGTTCTGTGTCTTCAACTTGCCTGATCTACATGGTCATCCATCAAGAAGTCAGGAAGTAATAATAATACCTGCACTTAACCTCTCTATTGGCTTTTACTGTGACGTTCTAATTAATGCTCACATCTGACCTGTTTTTTCCTGTGCTGTCTGTTGCAGTGCTTCATGGACACAGCAGGATACTAAACAATTTTAGAGGAAACCGGCATTAAGACATACAATTTCCACGCAGCTGGTTGGACAAGCAGTTGTCACTGCCTTCCTGCTGCAGCATGGCGTTTGGACCTGGCGTTCTCTGCCTGTTACTGTGGGCGATAACAGGTAGGAATTTACTTCTTGTGTGCCCGAGTCGCACAGAATGAGTGAAGCAAATGCTCCTCGAGTGTGTCTGCAGGTGAGAATGAAATATAAAGAAGGTGAGAGCTGGGAAATGTTGTGACTCCTTAGTGCAAAAAGTTCTTGTAAGGTACAGTTTTAACTGGCTGTTGATCGTGATGGAGGAAGGCAGTTGTGAGTAGCTGTTTGGAGCCAATTTCAATAGAGCTGCTTCTGGAGGAGGGTTGGGGTAGAGGGAGAGTTCAATCAGTTTTCCTGCCCTTTCAGGACGGCAGTTTAAGAATGGTCTATTCCTTTTATTCTAAGCTACCTTTTTTCTTTTGGAGTATCATAGGATGGTCGATTTACAAGAAGTGTAAATTTGTTTACATCTTTCAGTTCATCATCTGCTCTATAAACATATATTTCCTTTCAAAGACCACAGGAAAGTCCTGCAAGTTTCTGCTCTGGCCACGGAGATAGGTAAATTATTTCATAATCAGACAGATGAAGAATGGAAACAATTCCTAACGCTACTGGTGTCATAGGGAGACTTAATCTAGTGCAGGCAGTTTTGACATGGCGACTACAGAACAATATATATAAACGTGGGGTTTTTCTTTAACAAACAGTGAATTGTAGCTGTCGAGATACTGGCACTATCTCTGTTAACTGAGTGTTATTTTCTCAGTTCCTGCTATCTGGTGTTCATCTCCTGCAGTATAAACAGGATTGGCTGTTTCATGAGAGAGACTTGCTAACGTGCCAAGGCTTAAATTAACTACTGAATTTGGAAATGGATGGGGGGAGAGGCATTAACAACAGTTGGGCTCATAGCTGGTTTGAAGTAGTCCTCAAGATCACCCTGAGGATCTCCTAGTGCCAGGCTTTTTGAGGAGAACATGTAGCTGAGGTTTTTGTTGCTGTAGTAAACAATAAATATGCGTGTTGTAAATCAGGCTCTCCTATGAGACACTGAGTACCTGAGGTAGGGTCTGTGGCAGTATCTTTAGAAAAAACCACAGCAACTTCAAGAAAAGGCAATGATGTGCGGGAAATACTGAATTTTGGCTCTAGAGAATGTCACAGTTCTATGCTTTTGATAATGCTGTTAATTGTTAGAAGGCTAAAATTTCCTCCATATGCATATAGAAAGTCTCGGTTTCATTCTTTAATTGCAGCTGAGAGCAAGACCGTTACACTCAGAGTGCTGGCTGTACTCCAAGCCTATCCCTGTATCTCAGTTACCAGTGCACAGTGTTAAGGGGCTAATACATTCTAGTATCACTTTTATTTTAGTATAAATTTTAGTATTTATTTCCATCTCAGTAATTTGCAGTGTTTTCTATCCAGTTAATATTAACCCTTAACTAAACTGGAAGGTACCTGCTGATTCTCAGGATGATTTGCTGAAGTATGTCAGTGGATGCTCACCTTTAAGTCAAAAAGACTTTTTTCTGCAAGCTTTAAGGTGAATTGACTCAGGAAGTTGCTAGATGTTCATTCTGCAGTTTTTCTCTACACAAGGGCTTGTGCTTCTAAAGGCTACTTTTCTTTGAAAAAAGTTTTCTTAGCACTTGTTTTAACTTAATGATAAGGTTGACTTGCTGTAAGAAAAGATTGACATTGCAAGAGAAATGGGCTCATTAGGATCTTAGGAAAGATATTTAAGAATATGCTCTGTTTTTCAGAAGAAATGGAGGTTGGCTACTCTGTCCTGTTTATTTGGGTTTTTTTATTTCATGCATGTTGGCTTTTGGCTAATAGTGTTTGACTGCTTTTCCTGAGTGTGCTGGGTTGACATTGGCTGGCTGCGAGGTGCCCAGCAAGTCACTCTATTACTCCCCCTTCTCAACAAAACAAGAGAGAAAAATATGATTAAAAGCTCATGGGTTGAGCTCAGGACAGGGAGATCATGTACCAATTACAGTCAAGAGCAAACCAGACTTGACTTAGGGAAGTGAATTTAATTTATTGCCAATGAATCAGCATAGGATAATGAGAAGTAAGAACAAATCGCCTTCTCCGCACCTCTCCCTTCTTCCCAGGCTCAGCTTCACTCCCAGCTCTTCTCCTTCCCTCAAGCAGCTTAGGAGGATGGAGAATGAGGGTTGATAATGCTTTGTCTCTGCTGCTCCTTCTTCCTCATACCCTTCCCCTTCTTCAGCGTGAGGTCCCTTCCACAGAATACAGTCCTCACAGACTTCTCCAACCTATGTTGGTCCTTCCCATGGACTGCAGTTCTACAGCTGAACTCCAGTATGAGTCCTTTCCACGGGGTGTAGTCTGTCAGGAACGGACTGCTCCAGTGTGGATCCATGCAGGGTCATGGGTCCTGCCAGCGAACCCGCTCCAGCACGCGCGCCTCTCCACAGGGCCGTGGTTCCTGCCAGGAGGCTGCGCCAGCGCGGGCTCGCCGTGTGGGCACAGGCTCCTTCAGGGCTCCTCCATCTGCTCCAGCGTGAGGTCCTCCATGGGCTGCACATGGATATCTTCTCTGCTCTGGACCTTCAAGGGCTGCAGCAGGACAACCTGCTTCACCATGCTCTTTACCATGGGCTGCAGGGCAATCTCTGCTCTGGTGCCTGAAGCGCGTCTTCCCCTTCCTTCTGACCCTGGTAGGCGCAGCATTGACTCTCTCACTTATTGTCTCTCCTCTCTCCTGGCTGCTGCTGTTGTGCAGCAGGTTTTTTACTGCTTCTTAAATATGTTATCACAGAGGCGCTGCCACTGTCACCGATGGGCTCAGCCTTGGCCTTGGCTTCTCTTGCAACTGGGTCTGTCTGACCTGGGGGGGCCGGATTCTGGTGTCTTCTCACAGAAGCCACCCCTGCAGTCCCCTCACCCCCCAGCTACCAAACCTCGCCACGTAAACCACAGTGAAAAACAGAGCTGGAGCAGTAGGTGGTGACTAGTTTTTGTGCCTCTCAGGACGCTTGAGCTGGATGTGGCAGTAGGTGTTAGTATGTGCCATGGATACCGCGTACCGTGCCTCTGTCGCTCGGCATCTCGTGCAGTTTGGATGATTGACTTCCCAAACGTACGGATGCAGCTCCTGATTTCTCCACATAGGCATTCCATATACCACCAGTCCATTCATCAATGAAATTGGCTTCCATTGAAATAGATATAATTTATTCTGGCCATTAATAAAAACCATAGTTTTTATGCTGACGTGTCCAAAAATGGTTTGTTGTTGGGTTTTTTTCCCTATGACAGATAGAAGGCGTTGCTTTCCATGACAGAAACAGCAGTTTACTTTGCAGCTGAGAATCCCACACCTTGGAGTCAATGCAGCCCAGCTCTCATCTCGAGCAGGCGTTTGAGGCGGGCCTTGCAAGCACTGCTGTTGAAACGCCTCTCTGCAAATACAGTAGCGTTCTCAGGGCTGACTCTGAGTTTTCTCATACCATGTGTTCATGTCGTGGTGCTTTGTTCTCAGATAAAAATTCAGAGATGGATTGGCAGAAAATTGCAGTCACAGGTGCCGTGCAGTCCGGTCTTCTGGCAGCCCAGCCATAGATTACGTGACCTCCTGGAGTCTTTGGGAGACATCACCAGGATTCTTTTCTTTGCTCTAGGGCAGGGTGTTTGTAAATATGTTGCAAGCCATCAGTTTTCAACAGATTTCGCTACTGCTGGTCTTGGACTTTGAAGAATAAGAGGGATACCCTTTTCTTCCTGTGTATCTAACACATGAAACAGGCCAGGAGTGTCAAAGGACACTTTGAGGTATGCCTTTGAAATGGCAGCGGAACCACTGGCCTGGGGTCACAGGGCGTTCTTTGGTACTTACGCTGCCATGACTAGATGTTCTAGTAACGTGTTGTGGTTCCACGGGCCTTTCCAGAGAGACAAGATGGTGTGGTGCCTGATTATGATCTCTGAGGTTATACTGAGTTATGCAGTGCATCAGTTTAGTTCCTGTTGTCCACGAAGCAACAAGATTGCATGATGCTGCTTTTTTTTTGCCATTACTGGTCAGAGTAGAGTAGCGCTTTAATTTCTGAGTTCAGTTAACCGAAGGAACAGTTGTGCCGACCTCAGACAGCAGGTAATGGTTTAGCAGACACAGACGTTACTATGTCACCTTTCATGTGACAGACTTAAATTTTCTGTAAGATCTAACTCTTACTTGAGTCCGTTGCAGACTGAAGATTGGACAGGGTGAAGAGAAATATGAAATTAGAGATCAAATTAAGTTCGCTCTTAGTATGTATTTTTCCATCTTAAGATGATTAATGGACACAGGGTCAGGCTAAAAGCCTGCTAAATTCATCCGTGCTTGCCTGCCTACTGCTGGAATTTAACTGAGGTGTAACTAGCTGAAGCAAGGGAGAAGAGACTTTGGTTACTTTGATATTTGGTTTACACTTAGATTTAATTTAGAGTTGAGGGGGAAATAACTTTTCAGCTGTACAGAAATTCTGAAGGTTAACGTTTTTTCCACTCCTTGTTGGGATGAAGCTAAGGCCCTCTGACAGGACAGCTGAGGTCTGCGGCTAGGATGCTTGCTTGGGAGATTCAGGTTGAAAGTCATGAATTACCTTAGGAATATGCTGGACTTGTTTCTCTCTGAGGCTAATGAAACACTTAAGTTTGTGGGGGGTTGACTCCGCAGTGTGATAGCTGATGTATCAGACTGAAGCTGGCAGAGTGAGATTTGAAGCTTTGTGTGACATAAAGCTGAGCCAGGACTTGAAGTCTGGCCTCAAGTTAGAGCTTTGGGTTAGTCCGATTTTGTAAGTCTGTCTCTAAGACAAGAATTGTTGGTTATTCTTTTCTGAACAAATACGTAATGACTTCGACATTTCTTTTAACAGGTTGGTCATTTTCTCCTTCAGGCATGAGGGGAGGGATGAAAACAGCCCTCCAACGAGTTTTTTTGACCCACCTTAATAGTGCTGTTCCTAAAGTATTAATTGTAGTGAGTCGTTACTGACCTAATATTGGACATTCACATGGAGTAGTTTTTCTGTTTTACCCGATTAAAGCCCTGTTTCTCATCTCCCTCCTGACTTCCAGGATTAACTAAATTGATATAGGTTGGAAAAGGACAGAATGATTTAATGGGCTGCCTGACTCTTCTGTTTCATTGTAACCCAGAGCTCTGCTGGCTCCCCTGTCCTGACCTGTGCAGACAAGTTACAGGAAAGACTTGTGATGACAGTGCAGTCTCTGCCTGAGTTTTATGTTCCTGAAGTTGGAAGAGAAGGTAGAGTTCCTCTGGATAGATTTTTCACTGGAGGTGTAAATGGAGAAGTAAACAGAATCCCAGCTCTGTGTGAAGGAGTAGCTGGAGTCAGAAGAATGATACTTGACGGTGTTTATCCTTTTTGTCACCTTCCTATTCAGCTATACCTATTTGCAAGTCCTTGATCTTTTCAAAAATTGATTGTTTCATGTTGGTTTCACCCCAAATAGCCAGCTCTGCAAAACCGCCATGAAGTCTTGTCCTCTTGGTCTCTCAGTGTGGGGCATTTTTTTTTTGTTGTTTTGGTGTTTTTGCACTGATCTTAACCTACTTTGCAAGCCGTACATTCATCCTAGGCAGTAGGATGCCGTCCGTGTATCTCAGTCGCTGTTTTCAGATCATGCATTGTGAAGGCGAGTACTGTAGTTCAGCTCAGATGGTGTGGTGGGAACTGCAGTGGTTGGACACATGGCACGTGTAGGAGAAGCTTTGCATCTCCCAGTCTCTAGGTCATGGCCAGACCTAACCACTGTTGTCGGCCTATTCCTGCTCCTTGATTTCATCTTTCCTGCCCATAAGCTCAACAAATTTGAGCTGGAATCCAGTAGTCAAACTGCCTTTTTTCTTTTTCTCCAGCCATATACTACTATGAATAACGAGGTTGCTGCTGCCAGAACTCAACTGTTAATGATGTGCAAAGCAGGCAGAGTCAACTTCTATTACTGTGTTAGCTTCACAGTGGGGACATCGTGTTTTCATTAGTTGCTTTAGCAAGTCTAGTTCAAAAACATGTCTTAACATTCTTGAAGAATGTCCATGTTTTACCCAACTGTTTTTTGAAGCATAATCGGATTTTTCAAGATGCATTTTGGAGAGAGGAATTCTGAAGAGCAGCTATAACCAGGAGAAACCTGACCGAGAAAAGATGTTAAAATTTGACTGAGATATACAGTTAGTTGATTCATGCTTGATTTGAACACATCGATGATGTACTATGTCATACTAAAAGGTTACAACTTCACTGCAGAGGGAGGAAAGATGTTCCTGACTGGAGCAGGCTCTCGGGATTTCACATGAACCAGTGGGTAAAGCAACAAAAGCGTGAGATTTGATCCATCTTTTGTATTAAGCCCAGCAATTAAGTTGTTGTGACGGACTCTTAATGAAGTTCAAGTGAGATGGCAAATACTTCTCTTACGTAGATTTTTTTTCTGCCTTCTCCCTCAAATGAAACAATGACATGCTACAGCATCTTACTTTGTTTTAAAACATTTTTTGCTTACTATGCTGTGGGGGTCATGAAGGTACTCCAGGATTATTTTGTGTGTGTGTGTCCCTTGGTCTCTTCTTGTTTTTAAGCCTTGGCAACTCACTTTCATCTCAATCTATTTGTATTAGCAAGGAAGTAAGAGGTACTTGGCAAAACATACCAAGATCCTTCACTGAAAAATTCTCTAAAGTACAGATACTACTGCGAAGGGAAATGCTGGGGAAAAAAAAAAGTAGTGGTGATGTCAGTGAAAGGAAATGAGCATATTTAAGTAGTGTACTGCCTGTCTTTATCATGTGTGCTGTGGTAAGCCGTTTTTGGTCACAGTAAACCATATCATGGCGTGGTTGTAATGTTGTGCCTTTTGTTGGTGGTGGTTTTTCAGGTTCCAGTTGTGAGCAGTGCAGAGAAGGAGCCACGTACTCAGGTGCAGTAATATCTCCCAACTTAGAAACCACTAAAATCATGCGGGTGCCTCATGCTATGTCGGTGTCCGACTGCATCGCAGCATGTTGTGACCTCTCTGGTTGTGACTTGTCCTGGATGCTTGAACGACGCTGTTACATTGTGAACTGCCAACACAAAGAGAATTGTGAACCTAAAAAAATTGAAACTGTGAAGTCCTATCTTACTTTTGTGCTGAGGCCTTCTCAGAGGCCAGCCTCACTACTGGGATTTGGACAAGTGATCCCGAGCATGGTCCACGCTGTGGGACTCCAGAATGAGCCATCTGAGGAAGTGAGTAGCCTGAAGGAGCTGTCTGTGCTTGGCAAAGATCCCGGCCTTGAGGAGATACCTGAATACATTGATGATTATAAAGAACTGGAGCAGGACCCCTTTGAGGTGAGCATCAAACGTGAGCAGAAGGAGAGCGCGGATTATGCTGATTGGGGCCTGATGGTGGCAGGTGAAAATGGCTTCAACTCTTCTGTGGGTGATGATGGAGATAACCAGGAAGACTTTTCTGAAAAGAAAGGAGAGACTGGGAAGGTGGAAAGCCTTCTTCTGAATAAAACGAGCTCTGAAGTGAACTCTGTCACTGAACACCCCACAGAGAGGTTGTCACCTCTCCCGGAGATGACACCGTTCCCCAGGAAGACATTTGAAAGTGAAGCAGCCGTTCAACTTCTTGCACAGCCTGATGATGCTTTGCAAAAAGAGGTATGTTTGCCCCTCAGGAAGCAAGAGTATGGTGAGGCCACTTTGAAATTGTCTTTTTTCTTTCAAATCAAATTAAGTTACTGCTTTGTAATGTAACCCTAACACTGAAAAAACTGACAGTCCTGTTACAGCTTTAAAAAGGCTGAAGGGGAGAGGATTGTGTTAACAGGCAGATGAATCACTAAAGTGTTCCTCTCAGTCATGTGAAAAGGAGCAGAGCTCCTTTGGGACACTGTGGGGTTTCCTTGGAAGTGTCCAGAGGAGTGGGCTTGGATCTGGTGTAATAGTGTTACGATGTTCTTCCCTGCTGACCCCTGATGACTTATGAGGAGTAAACTGAGAACTACAAGTGGACCCTCTAGTATCCAGAGGCCAAGACCACTAAACAGAAGTTCCTCCAATAAAGTTAAGCCTGTTTTCAGGTTTCACGTTGCTAATGCACGCTGGTGTTCCAGATGTAATGGTGATGAATAAATACCTTTTATAATGCTTTTAAAGCCTAGAAGAGAGGCAAGGTACATAAGGAGGGATGGGGGTGATTTTTGGCCATGATGTACAGCAGGATAAAGTGGATAAGGTGTTTTTGTTCTCAAAATCCTTTTCTTGTGTCTGGCAACAATAAAAATAAGGTAAAACCTTATTTGTATACTTATGTAAGATGGATCTGTCCTCTATAAGCCAACTGGTTTGATCAGTTGGAACCAAAGGGGCTCTGGTTCCTCAGGAATAGGGTAGGATCAGGTGGAAAGCTGAAATGGGCTGTAAAGTCAACATTTACTTGGTTTGACACACACCCCTGTTAGAGGGAAGAGGAAATTAAGCAGTATCAGCTGGATTGCTCTGGATTCCACCAGATTTTGTAATCTCAGCTACCTATCTCTTGCTATAAAAGTGCTAATTTGTTGCCATTACTGTAGGGAAGAAACATCAAGAATGCTTGCAGAAGCAGATGAGCAAACTTGTTCTCCATCTCTAAGAGATCATGTAAATATAGTGTTAAGAAAGCTGAGATTTCACGTCTTGCACTGGTAATGATACGTGTGGCCGAGCCCACGTTGTAAATCTCTACTTTGATTTTGCAGCCGCGGCCAGAAGAGAAAGGTTTTTGCTTTCTCTTCATACTCGGCCTGCGTAGATGGGAGTTTACTGTAAAGTGAAATAGAGAGAAGCCTGTTTGTCACTGGAACGCACAGGAGGTGTTCCTGTGTGGTCTTTATGTTCTGCTGGCACAGCCATTGAAATTCCCATGGAGAGCCTGAGGAATGAGCTTGAGTCTTTGAGTGCAGAAGGGACTAAGCTCCAAAACTGGGGAAGGCTGTAGCCCCAGCTGGTAGTGATGTTGAAGAATTGGTAAGACAGCTGTAGTTAGAAGGTGATCTGGCAGTGCTGTTAGCAGAGCTATGGAGGGTTGATGGCATAGCGTTGAAAGCTGTCATTAAATGTATCATGAAGTTACTCCAAAGGCTCTTTATTAATGTAGAGAAAGGTTAAGAAAAGCAGAAGGTTTTGAGAAACTGCCAAAGCCTGGGCAGCCTTTCTTTCCCAAGTGAGAATCCTTTGGATTTAGATATTTGTAGCGAAATGAAGATGGCGAGCAGTTTCAGCACACACCTTTCCCTGGCCTTCCCCAGGTACAGCATCAGTCCAGACACCTCTCCTCTACCCCTCCTCGTCTCCACTCCCCTTCTTTTCCCTGTACGTTATGCTCAGGCCCTTTGGTGAGGTGACAGGCAGCACAGGTCAGTGCATAGCAGTTTCCTTCCTGCTCCTTCTTGCTGCTTTCTCTCTTCTGGCACAGTCCCTTCCTTACTTCTTTCTTACTTACAGCTCTGGTGTGGGCTTCTCTGTGGGCCTGAGTCCCCTGGGAGATGTCATGAGGTGTCCCCTTCCAACAGGGTGTCTCCAGCCCTGTGCCCAGCAATGTCCCCTTCCATACATTGTCTCTCCTGTCCCTCGTTGTGCATCCCCCCCTCCTGTGTCCCCTGCTCCCCGTGCCTATTGCCTTTAACTATACCCGCGTGGTTGCGGGGTGGGTGGCTTGTTTCCATCCAGTGCCAAACTGGGACCGCAGGAGTGGCCTCTTGCAGCCAGTCCTTGCCACCCAAACCCTGCAAGTTACACCTAATGCAAACTTCTGGTGTGTTTTCGAGTTTTTCTGGTTTGGAAACTGCACTTGTGACTAGTGAAAAAGGTGTTGCCTGTAATAAATTTTTTTCTCCAGCAAGCAGGCTGTTTAATCAAATCTTGTATGAATTGATCAGGCACATATTTGTGTTTCCTTCTGAAAAAATGTTTCTTTTGAAACCAATTTTGGTACTAGGGAAATCTTAACTTTTTATACTGGATTAAAAACGCCGAGATGTCTCCACATAGTTTTCTTGCTGGTATATGATCCAGAACTATCTCTCAAACTCTGGTCTTTTTGTATAGGTTATGAAAATACGGTCTTAAGACCATTTTTGCTAATAACTTGAATGAAATGCCATCTGTTTATTGCATGTTGTACATCATTTTCCTATCCTCTCCTTAATTCCACCACAGCAATTCTACAGCTCTGTTCCTAGATCTGTGCCGATGTGCTTCGTTCCGCAGCTTCCAGACAAAGCTGTTACGACAAGCGAGGCAGAGCAGAGCAGCAAAAATGCAGTTCCCTCCCTTCACGGTAGCCAGCAGGATGCAGTGTCCTCAGGTGCCGTGTTCTTTGAGCAAGGACCTGGAGAGAGATTCTTTTTTTTTTGAACCATGAGACCAACCAAAGAGAGGCCTCCAGAGTCTGTGCCCCAGGAGTTCGGCATCCTTGCCATAAATGCAGTCAGGTGCAGGGGTTTCTGTGTGGGACTTGGGATGGAGCGTGTGGGATTTGTCAGTCTACTGAGTAACCTCCTTTCTGGGCTTCCATCAGAGCTCAGAGTGATCTCATGGACTGTTCCTCTCTAGCAGCTCAATAACATGAATACATTTAGAAATCTGTACAGAGTAAATGCTGAAAATATTTTCGGCCCCAAACAGAACTCTGCACTGATGAAAATATACCTGTGAAGCATTAATTGCCTTTTTGACGTTCCCAGGTAACTGCTGAAGCAAGGTGCGGGTTTTCAGGTCTTCCATTCCAACTGGTGCTATGTTGATGATGCAATGTTGCAAAGATTCAGTAGATTTGGCCTGGCTTTATTCTTGTGTTTATTGCGTTATTGGTGCAGCTGAAATGCATAAAGCTCTACCTAAGAAAGCTTAAGATGGCTGACAGAATATATGATGTAAAGCCTTTTAATATCTGATTCTATGCCTTCAGAATTAGTATTTCAGAGTTAGAATTAAGTGAAATATCAGAGATGTTTGTATCTTACTTTGGCTTTGTTTCAGGTTTGAGGCTTATGAATGCTGAACAGCCCGGTTTGGTTGAGAATATATTGACTTGATCTCTAGGGGATGTGTAAGACCCCTGAAAGATGTTTTGATATTTAGATTTTCTTGTAAAAAATGGTAATTTCTTTTTGAAGGCTGCACTTCCTGTCATACAGCGTGATAGTTTGCTCTTTTGCAGCTCCCCAGCTACACAGGTAGTGGAGGTCATTAGATAACTGCATGCAGAGGAGGAGGGAGAGGGAGACCAGAGAAAGGGCAGTTTCACTGCTGACAGAGCTGCTCTTGATGAAGTTTTCCAGACAAATGAGAAAGAGCAAATGGTACTGCAGCTGAGCTGTAGTCGTGTGTGCAGAGGGACGTGGAGGAAATACTGCTGGGGAATCAGTTGTGTAAAACACAACAGTAGCAGCCCATGGCTCACCAGAGTCCTTAGCAGTTGGCTTTAGGGGTCCTTGAGGAAAATGCCCCCTTGAGAGGGAAAGGGGGGTTGCCTGAAGGAGCAGGATGGAGCAAGGCAACGTGGTTGGGTTTGTCCTTCCCATTCATGGGGGGAAGAGAAAGTGCCCGGTCTGTGGGGTCAGTCGGGGACCAGAAGTGGGGAAGGATCCTCCTTGGCATGATGCTGTTGCCTGCACTGTAGCTTTGAGCTTCCCCAGAGTGCTGCAGACTACTTTTTTCCTTTTGTATTATGGGATGTTCTTTTCTGTTGGTATTATCAAAGATTTGCATTCAGGTCAAACCCTGAGAACTGAAGGATGTGGCCCTCCCAGTTCATGTGTTTTATTTTGTAACAAGCAGGAGTGGCTGTACAGATGGGTAAAAAACAAAGCACAAGCAGAACTGCCCTACAGCCTACCCTGCTCGCCCTCAGAAAGAGACCGTCTTTTCTTTCCTTTTCCTTTTAGTTCCCAAGGATTATAGGATAATCTTACCCTCCACACGTGCTCCAGCGTACCTCTCAGTGATAGTTTCTGCCTGAGAGCTCTGATACTGCCCCTGCCCTCGTTATCTGCTGCCTGCTGATGTCCTTGGTTTAAGCAGCCTTTTTGGTTGTGACACTGCTGCAGATGTGATGTGCCAAAGGGCACCATTTGTGACTGCGGAGTCTTGCCGAGGCTTGCTGAGTAGGTGTTTCATACTGTTGCAGAAGAGTGTGTCCCAGGAAAGGTACGTGTGAGGTGACTTTGTCCCGCTCTGTCCTACAAAGCCAGAATGGCTAATTCTGAGCTGACAGATTGGCAAAGGTCTGAGAGAGGAGGAAAGCCAGAGGAAGCTCAGAAAAGTAGATTTCCCTCAGATTTGGAAGGCAAAGAAACACTTTGGTTTGCGCAGGTGTGGGGAAGAACATCTGTTTTGGAAGATGTGGGATGGAGTGAGTGAAGGAGAACTGTCTGGAGGAAAGGCCGTTTGTCAAGGTATGAAGCAGAATGGGCTTGAGGCTCTCCCTGTTCCAGAGAACGTTGTCATGGGTGGGATTCCTGCTCAGGGTGTAGGGTTGCCATACTGAAGGCCCTGCCCTAGGGGAGCTGCTGTCAGCATCCCTACTGCTTAGAGAGACCTTCTTACTGTGTGCATATTGAACAGAGCTGGAAACGTGGCCACAACGGTACTTGCATCATCTGTGTTATGGGCCCATCCAGAGGCGCAGCTCTTGGTGTGGTCCTTGGCATCCTCACAAGGTAGGCAGCCACTGCTGTCACTGTCCCAGCTGCACAGGGAGCTTTCCTCTCTGTCCTTGTTGAAGGCACAGATGGAGTTGCAGACTACTTCCATGCTCTCTGTTTCCTTGCAGGCTGGGAAGCACCAGGTGCTGGCATCACTTTCACATTCCCAGCTGCACAGGGAGCTTTTCCTTCTGTCCGCATCCGAGGCAGAACTGCTGTTTCCCCGGGGAGGCAAGAGACTGCAGAGGGAAACTGGAGCACCTGAAAGACAAACGAAGAGCTGGGACTGCTCAGCCTCGAGCAGAGCAGGTTTAGGGAGATCTTACCATTGTGAATAAATAACTATGGCAGGAGTGAAGAAGACGGAGCCAGGCTCCTCTCAGTGCTGTCCAGTGACAGCACAAGAGGCAGTGGACACAAATTGAAATACAAGGGATTCTATTTAAAGCCTAAACCTATATTTTTCTTTTTTTCCCTGTGAGGATGGTCAAACACTGGAACAGGTTTTCCATAGATGTTGTGGATTCTCTGTCCTTGGAGATACTAAAAACCTGACTGGACACGGTCCTGAGCAGCCTGCGGTAGCTGACCTTGCATTGAGGAGAGGCAGGTTGGACTAAGCTATCTCCAGAGGTCCCTTCTGATCTCAGCCATTCTGTGATACACGTGTGCACTTTACTCGTCTTCATAATCCTATTTGTTCTACATACAAATGATAGCAGTATGTCACATCTTCGTGTGCCACACGCAGTAACCATAACTGAGAAAATGCTTTTCTCTAGATGTTCGATCGGAAGTAAGTCTTGAGAGCATAAGGAAAAAGTATTGGTGTGGTGAGACTGGAGTGTTGTTGAAGGGTGATGGGGTCTGAGAGAGGGGGCAAGGCGCAGGGCGAGGTTAACAGCGCTGAGTTCTTTGGGCACAATTTGCTGCGTCCTTTTGCTGCAGTTGCGATTAACAAGGTGGGTCAGTGAGAAGAAAGCTACTGCTTGGTGACTGAAGTAGAGAGATTTAATGCTTTTTATTAGTGGTGAGGAATTAAGAAAGCGTGAGCAAGTTCTGGTCTGAGCAGATGTAGTGAAAGGCAAGGATTGCATTGTGCTTGTGTGTGTACAGCATGAAGTCAATAATACTCACTACTTTCATTGGCTTTTAAAGGTTTATGAGTATATTTAGACCTGTCCTGTTGTTCTCCATTATTCTGAGAACTCTTAGCCTTGGTTGTATTCCAGGTGACCTAGTTTTGATGACCGTAGCCTAAACTATTCTGCATCTGAAACCTGGAAAATGATTAGCATTTCTCACAAAGCTTTACAAAGTCAAAAGCCCCCAGTCCTCCTTTGCTAGATATTCTGTGTATAAAGAACATCTCCTAGTAACATACATCAGTGGGCTCACCCGACGTACTATTTAAAAACCAGCATGCCTCTAAATCTAGGAATGTGAAAAATAGCTCGCTTTTGTCAGCTCCTCCCTGTAACTCATTTTTCAGGCTGCTACACCTTCCCCTTCTTCAGAGAACCTGGATTTCTCCCCAAGCGTGTCAGAGACTACCCAGAGTGCCACAGTGGTCCCAGAGAATGTCACTGAAGGTGGGCTCGTGCTGCTGCCCACTGCTGCTGTGCCATCTGAGCCCGGGCAGCAGTTCGCACCGCCTGCCGCTGCTCCTACAGCAGGTAATGTTTTGGCATAGCTGGAGGTCTGAGGGTGCCTGCAGGCTGGACAGCGGATGGGGATGGCTTTGCGGCTGTCAGGCTTCCAAGCTGTTATTAGTTAGGAGCTCACTCTTTATCCAGATGTAACATCATCTCACTTTAAACCTGTAGACCTACAGTAACACTGCAAACTCCAGACTGCTTAACCAGTCAAAACTCTAACCAAGTCTGTTGTTAATAGGAAATTATCACTCAGGCAAATACTGCAGAGTAAAAAGCAGAGATTAGGAGCCTTTTGTGAAAGGGTTAATTTTTGTACTTGGTGAGAAATACCTGAGGCTTTTTGGAGTTTCAGAATACTCTCTTCTAGACATACTGTTATTTTTGTGTGACTCTTGGTTGCACCCTCTCAAAGTCTTCAGTAGGGTTCCCTCTAGATAGAGTGGTCAGAAAGCATGGAGCTGGTCCCTCATGCAGTGGGACCTGAGGAAGCTTCGCCTAGGGGCGAGGGACAAGCCTAGTCCCTGGTAGGGGAGAGCCTGGCTGCCTCATCCTGGGAGGAAAAAAAATAAATTGCTGTCATTTCAAAGCTGTGAGGAAGCTTACCAGACTTCTAGCTGTGGAGCAGAAGTTTTTATTTTGAAAAGGACATGTTTCATCACTATGTCCTCTGTAGCTGTGTTGAGTTCTGAATGTATGTTAGAGTATCTCCTTTTTCCTGCTGAGTTTCCTGCCTCCCTGTGCACCCTGACAAAGTTAGAGGGGTCACAAGAAGACAAGGAGCACAGGTGTGTGTTCTTCTGCCCTCCTGATGTGCTGAGCGATATGGAGAGATAAGCCCCTTGCTTTCTGGTAGAACAAGTCTGGTTTGGGACATTTTTGGTAACATCTGCCAAACAGGGTAGCAGTAGAAGGTTGACAGGAAGAGATGAGCTTCAAGAGATCCCTCTCCAAGGCAGTGGATCATCATCACCATTGAGTGTTGACTAGGCAGCTCCTCCTCCTCCTTCACAGGAGGGAGGTTGAAGAGGACTCAAAAAGGAGCTTGGAAGAAGAAGCTGAAGGGAAGGTTGTGATGAATCTCACTGTAAGTACTGCTTTGTGCAAGGATTGCCTCAAGTTTGTGTAATACTCAGCCCAGCTGTCATGTAAGTCTCAAAGACAGTTCCTCTTTCTCTCCTTTTGTCATCACCCCCATCTGGTCATTTTATTCTCATCTCATGTGGAGGTCAAAGTACAAACCTCCCCTCCACTGGTGTCTAGAGCAACTCCCACAAGCGATTATGGAGCCTTGTGTGCCTTTAAGTAGCAGTGACAAGAAGTGTCCTGTCGATGTGGCATTTTCACTTCATCCATCTTTAGACCTTTCTGCTGCCGCTGCTGTCCACCCTCCTGCTCAGCTGTTCAGAGTTTGTAAGTTGGGTGTTTAGACGCTAGTGAGTATTGCCTTTGGAGAATCTTTGTTCTGTGGCTTCCCAACACGAAGAGGAAGACATTTAAAAACATTTGAAATACAGGTCTAATGAGAACCTCTCCTGAAGTTGTGCTTTGGTATGTTTCTGTCGGAGGCTGGATTTGTGGACTTTGGCAGTTTTTGGAAGGGAAAAGAGTTTTCACGGATGAAAAGTGGGAGGGTGTCCCTGCTATACAAGTGGAATTTTTAAAAGGGATGCTGGGCTGGATGTTGAGGTCTGCCTCACAAGTGCCACACAAACACAGAAGTAGTGCTGCTTGGTTGAAGAAAGAGTGATTGTAGAGTTTTAGTATGGAATCTGTTGCTTTATTTAATGAGGCTTGTTCTGCTGCAGATGGCTTTTTGTCTTCTGTTATTGCATATTTTTTAATCCCTGCACTTCCATTTAGTTACTAAGAAAAATGCATAATGCTTTATGCAGAGCAGTGTCACCTGTGATATCCAGGAATAATCAGGATGCTTTTCTCTTAAAACAGAAGTAGGGGAAATGACACTTCATATTTGGGGGAGAAGAAAAAAATTGGCTTGATAAAAGGGGAAGGAACCATAGTTGTGACTATAACAGATTATTATTTGATTTTGTATTGAGGCTTTTTTAATTACTCTTGCCTATTCACTATAGGGTGTTTGTCAGCTTCTACTTAATCCATTACAAATAATATTTGAAGATACTGAATTTATATCCATCCCATCTGTTAAAACATAATGTGCTTGTTCTGTCTTAGATACAGTAAAAGAACTTATTGTGTCTGCTGGAGATAACGTACAAGTGATGCTACCCAAAAATGAGGTTGAACTGAATGCCTTTGTTGTCCCACCAGCACCTACAGGTGAGTTGAATGGCATTTGGTGTACACGGAAATGCACACGCTGCCAGCCTTGAAATGCAGAGAAGCCCTGAGTTATCTGAACATCTGCACTTCTGGATAAAACAGTCTTTCTTGCCTCCTCCTACTACCTTTTTTTGTGGCTCCAACTGCACAGAGGATTTCCTCCTTTGGATTGTAGAGATTTTTTTTAAAAGTGGCTTTTATTTTCAGAACCTGAAATCTTTAGCCAGATGGTTCCACGGAAAGCCTGTATTTTCTACCAAAAGGTGATGTGGCCCAGGTTTATAGCGTCTTGCTGTAAAGCAGAGCGGGGGAAGAAGTAGGTTCCAGAGGCAGTGTTCACCTTAGAACTGCCAACTTCTGACCAGCAGCAGCAAAGAACGCGTAGTTCATAGATAGCTGCGCGAAACACACTCACTTCACCTGGAGCTATTTGTTGTGAAGTCCATGACATCCTTGCTGCTCTCCCAAGGTACAGCACACTGTGGAAGTTTAACACCTATTTGTACCGCTTCGCTTTGCAGGCTGAAACAGTAGCAGTCGTTATTTTCTATCGTGGTATTTTATCTGATGGACAGTGAACTTGATTTCTTTTGTTTCCTGGGCTTATCTTGAAGGCAAAGCTGATGACTCTTATGCTGTATTATTGCTCTTAGAAACAGCCTACACCTATGAGTGGAGCTTAATCAGTCACCCTGCTGACTACGGAGGTGAAATGGAGCGCAGGCACAGCCAGACCTTGAAGCTCTCTCACGTAAGTGAGCTCAGGCTTATTGTGTTGTGTGGTCCTTTCACAAGAACCTGGCCTTTGGGGAAGGGCACCTTCAAGGAGTTCAGGTGACTGCCAGAGTCTTTCCACTTGCATGTGTCACCAGATCTTTGCCAGATTAGAAGTGGCTTTTTTAGAGCGCTCTAATAATTTCCTAAGATAGAGTAAAAATTCCTTTTTGCTTTGTATTCCCCGCTTCTCGGCAGTGACTAGTGGCCTTTTGTGTACGTGTTCATAAAAGGAGATCTAGGTTTCAGATATCCAGATTTTTCTTCATGTACAATACGATTGGCAGATGTATTGTAACCCGATTTGTTCTGTGTTTATCTCAGTTATCAGTGGGACTTTATGCCTTCAAAGTGACGGTTTCTGGTGAAAATGCCTTTGGCGAAGGTTTTGTAAATGTCACAGTCAAACCAGGTAAATCACTTCACTAAAATAATGAAATTAATTTCTTCAACACAAGTAGTTGTACAACGTGCTTATGGAATGGTCTGTCGGTTGCTGTTTGTCAGGGCCATCTGGTAGCCCAGTCACGCAGAGATGTTTCATATCTTGGTGCCTATAACGCACTTTAAGAAGGTAGAGTTCAGGATCTTGCTCGCTATGTTTAAGTGCTCCCTGGTCTTGTATCCCCTCAGGCAAGGCCTGAGATAACATCGGGCCACCTTTTATGGTCTCCCTCTCCAGTACAGTTGGGAACAGCAATGAGGTGTTGAACCAGCTCTAGCTGCAAGCTGCAGTGCACAGATCTAATCTAACCTATAATCTAATAAAGCGGGTACAGAGAAGGGCGACAAAGCTGGTGAAAGGGCTGGAGAGCATGGCCTATGAAGAGCGGCTGAGGGAACTGGGCTTGTTTAGTCTGGAGAAGAG
>JAVSBS010017842.1:7372-33949 GCA_033124195.1 Coracias cyanogaster
TTTTCCTGTGCTACTAAAGTGATGGAGAGAGACCCTGAATCTGCTGCAGAGACACTCCCCTGCACACTCTGCCATTACAGAGCAAGCACCTTCCTCAGGCAAACAGATCCATCTTACAGAGGAAAAAACATTCTCCTACTTCCCTTGGTGCCAAGCTCATTTCCCTTAAACTTTAATGCTTTTGAACTGGGCCGTTATAAGCCAGGCCAAGAGAATTAAAGACACCTTAGAGCATTTGAATGGGATAACGTAAATACTTCCATTACAGGGAAAAAGAAGCACTTCCAAAGAGTTAAACGTCATTTAAACTGTGTGCTGCAATGAAAATTCCAGCTTATAGCGCTGTATATTGGCCATCCTCAGGTGACCACTAAGGCTCCGTTAAATTCATTTGTCAACCCTACAGTAACATACACCGGGGGGTAAAGTAGGTCAGTAGATGCCCTTTGGGCAATTATATTAAGATTAAAGCACAGGTTCCAGAGTATTTTATTGGCACTGCTCAGATGTTACCAGCCTGTAGTGATCCGAAGCTGGCAGGTTAAACTAGGATAAACACCTCGCGTGGTTTGCGTGGATCCCGGTGCCTGGCAGATGAGGTCCCTCCCCAGGGACTTTCAAGGTAAGCAGAATTTAAACCTCTTCCAAAGAGGTCAACAGCACGTAGAAAAAAAGAAAAGAAAAGGGAAGGTTAATGGGGCAGATGTTCCAGCCACTAAATATATGTCTCATCCCTGTAGAGAGGAGTAAAAGTTGTTGAAGCGCTTTGCTATGCGTTGCTTTGCCAAATTATAGAATTACCCGTTTCCCTATCCAGACATTAAGCAATACAGGAAAATAGACGTGGTGGAGTTCACGTTTCCAGAGTGGGAGTCCCTGTGTCAGATCATTAGTAACCAGACAAGAGATGGGAGTTCAGATTTTTAAATGATTATGGGAAGTCATAAGCTAAAGCCATAAAAGAAGAAGGATCTGCACTCTGCAGACATGCTGCTGTCACAGGCCTATTTTGCAGGGTTGGTTTTTTTTTTCCTCCAGAAAGACAGGATTTTTTTTTATCACTCTTTTTAAAATCTACTTTTCCTTTAACTGCCAACATCCCCCTGTAAGGCCAAATCCACCTCAGATGGTCGCCTTCTTTCTGCTGTACCGTGCTTCCTGGTAAACACTGAAATATGGAGAGGGCTCAGTGTAGCCCAGAATAACTTCTAAGTCACATTCAGGGTGAAGTTCATCTGTCCCAACCTGAGAAACAGGTCTCTCCTAACGTCGCTCCAGTGAGTCACTGTCTATATTTATATGGGAGCCTGGGGAGGTCTGCACCAGACTGTTGACATTTTGCCTGTAGAAGTCTGCAGAATAGAGAGGTCCCACCTAGCTTGTGGCGTACGCAAGCAAAACACATCCTCTGACACCAGCGCAGCTTGTAAATGCCTCATCATTGCAGCGTCGGCGTGAGGATGACAGAGGAGCTCCCATTTCCACTACCAGCCCCTTCCTGACTGGGGCTTTACTGGTGGAGGTGTGCCAGCAAAGCCTGTGCATGGGAAGAACCCTGCTGTGTGCTGGTGGGAGAGACTGGGGTCTGATCCTCCACGTTGCTACTGACTTCAGCAATGTTCTCCTCGGTTGCCTTTCGATTTTTCCTGGGTCAGTACGAAATAAAACAATTGTAAGATGCTGAAGCCCTGTGAAACAGGAGAACGCTTTTCCTTATCTGGTGTCTCCACATGGTACCACCCCAGACTCACCATCTCATCATTCTCCATCTGTTATCTAAGAGATCCCATGGAACGACACATCTCCTCCTTGGACCTATAAATCCAACTACATTTTAGGAGGCGTTTGTCCTTCCTTTTCCTTCCTTCAGCTTGCACACAGAGCAACGCTTAATCCAGGCAAAAGAACGAGAAACACCTTCCTTGGATCCTTGTTCAGACTGAACAGAACCAAGGAGACCCTGATAAACCTCATCTAGGTTGGTGCTTCCTCCCTCTCCCCGTGCACACGTCCGTGTGAGGAGGGTGCTCGTGCTGCAGCCAGCAGCGGTGCCCGAAAGAGGGGGAAGAAAACATTTGTATTTCTGTGCCTCAAGCTGTTGTATATTAGCGCACACGTTTAAATACAGGTCTCCCACGGGCTGCGCCAGCCACGCACGCTGCATACAGATGGAGAAGGCTCCGACCGGGCGGCCAGGCTGTAAAACAGAAAATGAGAACTGGAGGAAATAACAAATATGGGGTTATAAAAATACCTGCCGGGTATCAGGAGTGCGAGGGAGGTGGGAAATCAAGTAGTTATGGGGGAAAAGAGAGGTAAGAACATTCGTGTTTCAGGGCAGCCTCCCAGCTTCAGAAAGGAAACAAAGCCCAAGGATCTCTTGGTCAAGACGTGGAACACAACCCATGGAGACACAGTGTCCTCAAGCCTGGCTGATGGTTTCTGAGGGGGAGCTGCAATAACAACAGTCTTCACGCTGCTGATGCTCTCCCAGGTTTTGTGGCTCTTTGAAGCCAGAGACACTCAGGACAGGCTGAGCTTCCTTGGAGCACAAGCCCGCGGACTGTAAATGCCGTCCAGGAGATGGAGTGAGTCAGCACAGCCAGTGCTGGGGCCACGTACTCTCAAGTACCTTTGTAGGAGCTAGCTGGCACTGAAGGGAGCTTATAATTGTTCCTTTTCTAGCTGGTTGGGAGGAGAAAAGCAATGTCACCTATGCGGCTCTTGGAAGGTTGTTGCTTTGTGTCTGCTTCAATTTGTCAGGTGTTTTTTCCAGCCATCACTCTGACACAAGCCACTGAGTCCATGATGGCCTCAAGGGCAGCCCATGGGCTCGGAGGAGGGCAGACGGACACATGCACTGGGACTTCTCGTCTGCGGGATGGATGGAGCAGCAGCATCCAGGAGCAGCTCAAATCAGGGCCGGGAAGAAGCCTGCAGAAACCAGGGAAGCCTGCGTGTACTTAACAACGGCAAATTCCGCTCAGCCTTTAATGCTTTGTTAATGGCCTGCTTCCAAAGCTTTTCCCCCAGCTTGCTCAGGGCTCTTTCCATTTCAGCCTAGAAAAATCCTCCCAGCGTTGGCATCAGAAGCTCTGAGAGATAAAAGAGGAAGAACTTCAGCCCTCAAATAGCCATTGCAGGAGAGCTATCCTGGTGACAAGAGGAAAAATCTGGGGACAGGTGATCAAATGGTCGATTACAGAGCACGGCTTGATGTGGCAGAGGCTCTCCTCTTGAGCTAGTTGTCCACCTTCTTGCTCATTGAAATGACTTTTGCACCTGGTGGATCAAACTTTTGAGGAGGGGGAATACAGTATTGTATTGCAGCTGCGAAGGTCTTTCAGATAGAGGAAATTACCATCTCTTTTTTTTTTTTTTCCCCTCTGCATGTGGTTTTAAAGAGATCTGGTAACTCAGGTGGAAGTTTGGAGCTCAGCACAGATGTTGCTAAGTGACATCCCTGAACCATGTGTTTCTGTATAAAGCCAGACTAGATGCTGATGATGGTTTCCTCTGGCTTTACAATCTATTGCACTTATTCTCACCACACAGCCAGAAACCACCTTACCAGAGATTGCGTTATGTTATCACTTCAGCACCTTCCTGAAATGGCCTTAGTAGGTCCCAAATCAGATAAAGCCTGAGCTGCTCAGGGCAGCCAGCATTTAAAGGAGGCTTTATCACTCCCTGCTTCACACTTTGCAGCCACAGCAAGAGGCACAAGGCGGGTTAGGATTAGGCTCACCTTGCTCCAGACTGATCGTTTCCCACATTCTGGCCGCAAATCTCATCTCCCAGCTCCATCACTCCTGGCTCAGTGTGTAGGTTCATACGGAGAGCTTGAGAGTGAGTTAATCCCTCAGAAGAGACTGAGTCAATGACATTTAACTCCTGCTGGCAGGAGCAGCATAAGGGGAGAAGTGTTGAGGGTACAAGGACAGGACCACACCTGCACTCCCTGCAAGTCAAATGAGGAGATCAGCTTGCAGCCATCAGACCTGATCTGCTGAGCAGGGACCAGAGAGAGGATGACAAGTGGGATCATATGGTCAGCCGGGATGCAGAGAGTGGTCGGGGACCTACAAAGGACCTCCAGGGTGGAAGAGGCTGTTCCTTGCTCTCAGAGAAGTCACGTCACAGGCTCTCCTTCGTAATCACAAAGACAACAGCCGCTCCACAGGCATCCCATAAATCACAGCTTGTTGCAAAACACTCAGAAGGATGCCCTGAAAAGCTCTGTGGTGCTCTGGGCCAGCCTGGAGCCGATGTCCCACGGCCATGGCAGTCGCAGGCGGCAGCATCCAGAGCTCCCCACGGGCTTTCAGTTAGCAAGATGAAACCCAAACGTCTCATCTCCTGAGTTCTGCTCTGAGAAAGCAATACTTTTAAACTTGTTTGCAGCTGTCTCTCTCATCTGCTGCTTGCTGCTGCGTCAGGTAGGAAATAAAGAGATGTAATTTTGAGCTCAGCAGTATGGCACCTCCTTATGCAACCTGGTTAACGAGCCGAGGGAACACTCCTAACTGAAAGATCTGCTCCCGCCCGTGCTGGCTCTGTCCTACCCCAGCCTCGAGAGACTGCGCTCGCACTTTGAGGACAGAAAAAAGCAGAACTGGAAAGGCACAAAGCATCGAGGGCAGGGAGAAGCCGCTATGAAATACAGCCGGAGCACTAACCAGGTTTCTCCTGTCATAGTTACAAAATGGCTTGTATGCTCGTACCTGTCTGAAGCCCTTAAATAACATCACCAGAAGCTTTTCCCGTTCTCCCATCATATTCCACAGACTTGAGTCAGGTCAGCTCGATATATAAACAGGAGACCACAAAGGAGAAAGTAGCAAAGATAGTGACAGGCTTCCCCCAGAAGTTAGTCTTGACTCACACAACACCAGCCACCCGCTGCATCACAATGCTTTAACCAGCACAAAAAAGCAAGGTCCACCCTCTTGTCACCCTTAAAAGCAAAGGTCTGTTCTCAGACACACACAATCCCATTTTGCTGATTAGCGCTGACCCACTGCTCAGCCCCAGAACATTTATGGATGCACCAGAGCCTCAGACAGAAATGCTGAGGCTCAACTCTGGCCCAATTTAAGAAGCAAATCCCGAGCAGAGCAGCACAGACCCATCTCCCTGCCCACAGACATACCATCGGATGACAAAGACTCCTGATTACCTGGAGCAGTGGCTTCTGGGGTTTATTTAATTACTCTGAGAGGCGGGAGGGTGGGTTCAGGGAAGCTGTGAGTCAAAGAGCTCCACCTACAGCTGAGGGAAACCTTCCTGCTAGACCTGATGCCCTGCAGCTGGAGGGAGCTGAGCCCAGGGAATGACAGCTTGAGCTCGCTGCTTGGTATCAAAGCTAGCGCCCAGTAGTTCTCTGTGATCTGGCGTGCTCAACACAAAGTAGGTATTTCTGACTCCAGCTGGACCCACGGCTTCAATAAAGCTGCCTGAGAGTGGACTGGTTTGTCTGCTGGCTCATGCATCAACCACAAAATTACAGGCTCCTGCTATAGACTCTTTATTAAAAGGTGATTTCATGGGAGCCATAAAGAGGGTGATTTTCAAATGTGAGCCGGATCTGCTGGTCCAACAGATTTTTTGCATCATTCTCAGGCCTCTTTAACCACCCACCTTCTCTCACTCTGACTCTTCTGTGACTCCCATGTGAAGCCCAGCTGGTCTGGAAGTCGCTGACAGACACAACACCCGGTTCCTGTGGCAGCCTTTGCCCGGCATCACCCCAACAAGGACCGTGCTCCGAACCGCACGCTCTGTCCTCGGAGCTCCCTCTTCTTCCACAGATATGGAGCTTCCCTGACCCTTCCTCACAAGCAAATCAAACCAGCCAAAGAACTCTGACACCTTTTCTTGGCTTTTAACATGTTTTGCTTTGGGCCAGCCCCAGTGAACCACAACCAGTTGTCTGCACAGCAGCCAAGGTTAAGTGATAATATTTTATATTTTAAAAGTCTGCCCCATTCCACCGTAATCTGCACGTTTGGCTCTGCAGATACACCCTCCTCGAATTGCAGCCACTTCTGGGGGAAAACGCAGGAAATGATGACCCAGGAATGTAGCACAGGGTGGTGGGAAACATGGGATGGAAAAAGCAAATCTCTGCTATTACTGGACACAATAAGATCTCAGATACACACAGGCTTGGTTTAAGATCTTGTTACTATGCACAAGTACATTTATTAAGCCTTTATTCTTAACCTGAGCTTTCCAAGAGAACCTGTAAACGTGGTTTATTACCATAATTTCAGTTATACCATAATAATACATGAGCTTAGAGGAAGGCTATCAGCTGCTGCTTTTTTATATATAAAATCTTTCTGGCTGAGCAATTTCGATCTACTATTGATCCAGCTGACGCATATGATTCCTATAATTGAGATGGGAAGAAAAAAAAAGCCTTTCTGATTCTTCCAGCGTGTTTGTTTCTTACATTTGCCAGCTCTGTGTGTGGGTATCGGTGGGGCTTTTTTCATTATTAAGGTGAAGGAATTTTTCAAGAGTGGAAAGCTGTAACTGCTTCGGACCAAACGTCCCCAAGGAGGCTCAGCTGGTGGGACAGTAGCTGAAAATATGTGGCTATTTTGGCACCGATCACCTTTCAATTGTCAAGCAGCCGCTGAAGTTGTTTTCTAGGGAGGGACAACTAGGAATTTTGAAAGAAGAAAATACAACTAAGACTGATTCCAGCTTGTAATCTGCCGAGGAGGTTCCTGATGCTGCAGGCTCAGCAGTCTTCCTCTTCCCTTTCCTCTTCCCCTTTCCCTTGCCCTGCCCTTTCCCCTTCCTCTTCCCCTTCCCCTTCCTCTCCTACTTCCCCCTGATTCAAGGCAGAATTCACATCAGCCGAACTCGATGGAAATTCTCCACTTCCACGCAGGATAACCAGGAGGCACCGACTCAGCTGAGAAAGCTTCATGTGAAGCCAGGATTGCAAGAGCAAGCCTGAAACCCTCCCTCCCTGGGTAATGAAGCGTGCTGGCAGTTATTAGGTTTAGATCTTTCTGTAGGCAGCATATTGATGGAGCAAGTGCTGTGTATACAGTTGTTTATTTGCAAAAAAGGTTAAAAAAAAAAAATTCTATTAAAATCCTGCACCTCTGGGACTGTCTTTGAAAGGCATGTGATGTGACTCCAGGAGAGAAGTGATCAGCCTGTAATAATTTAGATGTTCCTGTTGCTATGGATACTTTTTTTTTTTTTTTTTTAAGTGAAGCATACCATTATAATTTAAATTTCCAGTAACAAAAAAAGGTAGCGTATTAAAAGTAATAAAAAATGCCAGCGACATAACTGTTTTATTCTTTACTGTCAGTTTTACTTGTGCTGTGACAGTATATAGAAGTGATAAAATTGCCACGTCTGAGGAGATTTAGTACTTTTACACATTTTATTACATTAATTAGACCCGGGGCTCATACGTACGAGCGTGTGATGCAGCCAATAGCCAAGTGACAGGCCTGGTGCAGGGATGTCACATTAAAATTCACGCCGCCAAGCAGCAGAAGGGAGGAGGGTTGCAGCTAAAACAAGACCTGACAAGCAGCAAGTTTGGGGGCTGTTATGGCAAGATTTGGGTAGGGAGATGGAAACGCGAAGGTATAAGCCAAATAACTCCCTGCAAAGTACCGTCGTCGAGGCTTTTAGGTGAAAACTTTGCCTGGAGTGGTGTTACCATCCATGGGATTATTAACAGCCCAGACAGAAACTGCCGCTGCGGTTTGCAGCGAGAGTGTCGGGAAAACGCTTGCGTGGAGGCTGGGGTTTCTGCTGGGGAAGGAACTGCTGACAGCAATGGCTGGAAAGGTGAAATAAACCCCTTGGCGGCAGAAGGGGAGCGATCTGGAGCAGAGTTTGCAGAGCAGCGGTTTGAAAGGGGAGGAAGAAGAATCCTCCGGGCATCACCTCATCTGCCTGGGGAGACGACGGCTCGGAGCTGCCCTGGCTGCGTGTTGGCTTCTGCTTGCCCGAAACAGAAACTGCGATGGCAAAAAGCTGGGGGCAAATGAGGCGCCTGCGCAATAGATTGAAAGCCAAGGAAGGCAGCAGGGGATTTGGTATCTAAATACTGGTTTTCTCACATCATGGTTCAAAAGATGTGTCAGGGAGGAGAAAGTGGCAGGATTACCCTCTCCTATGGCAGCCCAAAGTGGATGGCTGTTTTATTTCAGCCGTGACCGGTAACGTCATTCCTGCCCCGTTACCTTGGCCAGGACAGGAGTCTTGGCCTGAGCCTGTGGGCTTTAAAAATCCATATTTCCCCCCCCAGCCTCACTTATCTTTTCCAAGCTGCAAGTAGCAGCTGGGTGAGTGACAAATCACAGGAGTCAGCAGGGCTTTTAGAGCCAAAACTTGACGGGGTTGATGTTTCACAACCTGCCTCTCCTGATACTTCCTTCTGCAGGGAGGGGAGCGACCCTGCAGCCCTGACGTGGGAGCAGTGACGCCGGCGATAATCACACCTGGCTCCTGGCAGGAAAAGCAAAGAGGAGGGCTGGAAGGTGGCACAGTCCCTGCCTGCGAAGACAGCCGGCACCACTTTCCCCGGCGTTCCCACGCTGGGTTCGCTGGCACGACCCGGCTCCTGTGATTCCCGACGGCTTCCAAAGAGCCCCCATGACTGCACTGTGGGGAATAAGGAATGAGCACTCAATTGCAAAGACACGGCTCCGCTGCCAGCCGAGGCCGACAGCTTTCCGGCAGGTTAACGCCCAGGGAGTCGCTTGGCACTGGCAAAGGTGAGCAGTGCCAGCCGGGTGCTGGGTGCGATGGAGAGCCCCGGCTCCGGCTCCCAGCGCCGAGGAGCCTGGCTGCCGGCCAGCCCCGGCTGCCGGCGGCGCGTGGCCCCGGTAGCTGAGCCTTAATCCGCTTTCCAGGCAGAGCAGAGGGTCCCTTTGGCTCTGTTGGCCCAGAGCCGCCTCGCTGGGAGCTGCTGCGGAGCCAGGAGCAAGAAGCAGTCACTGCTGATGAAGATCAGAGCCCAGCAGAGAAGGGACTAAGTGTGTGTCCAGCGTCAGAGGCTGGTGACAGTAAATTGTCCAGCGCTTGGTCACTAATTACCTTCTACCTGCTCATTCATTGCGCAACTGCCTCTGGTCTTCCTGTGCTTCCTACACCTGCTTTCTGGCTCCAGCTCTCTGGCCCGGCTTCCACTCCCATCTCAGAAGACTTCCTCTTCCTGCAGCTCTTAATGACTTGACATCTCTTCTTTTAGTAAAGCCAATATTTCTTCTCTGAGCCAAGAACCAGCTGGAGATGTTTGCTTTTAGCAGGGAAGAAAAATAACAACCCACCCCCAGCAACCCACAACACTCCTTCCCATTATCCCTCCCCTGGGCATTAGAGGAGAGGTGCTAAAGAGATGAAGTAATGCAATATTAAGACTCCCTCTGTCACGAGCAGTATCCACACACTCCTGAGAAATTGCTCGTTGTCAGATGCTGGCTTGCTGCTGAAAGGACTTTCAAGCCGAGGGCTGGCAGCAGCATCCCCACTCGCTCACGTCTTATTTGCGCTGGGTAATTTCATCAGCTCCTGGCTCTGTGGCTGCTGCTGTGGGCTCCCAGGTCCCCTCCGTGCTGCAGATGAGGGAAGCATCTGGGTCGTGCCAAGCCCACGTGGCATCTTGCTCAGCTCCAGATGTCCAACGGGGCCTTGTGCTGCCTCTGCAGAAGGAGCTGCTCTGGGAGGTTTTATTCTGCAGCTGAGCAGGGCACAACACGGACACCGTCAACCCTGAGTCACCCCGACTTCATGAATCGAGGCCCCAGGTCTCAGGGAGAGGTGGACCAGGCAGTCAGGATTTCCTCTGAAGGCGGTTTCAGAAAGTTAACTTTTGGACAAGTTTATGGATTTTTGGCACTGGAATTACAGCTTTTTCAGAAGGAGATACTGTCACGCACGGAAGGGATTTGGCAGAATAACCCCGCAGCCCTCGTTGCTCGTGCGGATCAAGGAGGTGTTGGCAGGAGGCTCTGCAGCTCCCCGTGATGGAAACTTTGACAAAAGCCATTTGCTAACGCTGCATCACTGCCCTGGCCTCCTGCTGCAACATCAGCTCCTGCCATTAAGTGCTGCAAACCCTGGAAGGAGTTCAAAAGCAAAGTCAGAGACACGCTTGCAAAATACCCTTTCAGCGCCGCTTGCTGACCCGTGGTGAGCTCCTCTTGAGCAAGCTGCTGCCGCGGGTCCCAGCAAGGCTGGTGGTGAGGCTTTCAGCAAACAGCTCCTCTACCCGGGGTTTTTTCTGGTTCATCTCCCCTTGGCTTTGACGGGGATGGATCTCCTCGGGGTCTGGCAGTTTGCTGTTGCCATTGCAGCCGTCATGCAACGCTGACACGTTGGAGCGGAGGAGAGCAGCGCTCAACCAACACCCCCCTCCATCCCGAGCCAAAATGCATTTGTGCTGCTCCACGAGGACAGTTATTTCTTCTTGCTTCAGAGCACAGAGAACCTCACAGAGCAGCCCACGGCTCCCGGCACCCTGGGGCTGGCTATAAAACCCATAATACCGCATTCAGGTGTTCAGATGAAATGTTGCTCTCTTTAGGTGTCCTTTAAAAAAGAGTGACCTGGATCACGGCCCTACAGCTCTCGCTCGAGCTTGGCACGAATTTACAAACTCTCTCAGCACTCTGAGGAGACAAGCTCAGAGCTCAGCACCTGCAGCAGTGCCCGGCGTTGTCCTTAACGGCTCAGCGCTTCCCCGAGTCAGCCGGTTTGTAGCCCCAGAGCTGGATTTGGCCGCGACTCACGTAACACGACTGACCATCACCTGAGCGCACTTGTGGAGTAGGGAGGAAACAGCAACACTCGATAAAGTTCATGCCCACGTGTAAACCCAGCCCAGAACTTGGCAGCAACAAGTTGGGTTTGTTGTTGCAGTTTTGGGGGATGCATTAAATGAGTTGAAGGAGTTACAGCAGCAGCAGTGGAAGCAACCAGCTCGGAACCACATGGCTGGTGCTAGCTGCGGGGTCTGCTTCTTCAGCAGGTGATTTCGAGAGGGAGATGGAAGATGGGCTCAGAGTTGGCTTCCTCGCCCACGCTGGCTACCGTCTGTAGGATGGATGGAGCCGTTACATCCTATATATACCCTGTGACAACGCAAGGTGACAGATCAGCATTTCACAGCACAGCCACAGCCCCCGTCACCGCCTCTGCGGCTGCTCCAAGGGAGGAGAACGGGCAGCAAAGTCACTCCACGTCCCCCTGGAGAAACGCGGGGCTGGGGTGAGCAAAGCCACCAGCTCCCCCAGCTCGTGGTGGATGCTGCAGCTCCCCGAGCACGCAGCTGCCTTCTCATGGCACAGCTGCATCTCTCCACAGTGAGCCCCTTCCTTCCTCCCTCCTTCCTTCCCTCGCAGCTGAAGGAAATGGATGCTGAAAGTTTCTTAACTGGCACTTAAAAAAAGGTCACATCAAAACTGAAAGATCAATTTGTTCCTCGGCATCGCCATCAGTTATGCATGAAGGCGCAGGCTGCCGGTACTCGGTGCTCATAATCTGGGACACCTCCTCGTACTGGAACAGAGGATTAAGCAGAAAAACGAACTTTTATTGAATTTTTTTTGTTCGTCTAACACTGGAAGAGAGGCAGCTCTGCAAAGCTCCCTCTGCTCTGCCCGCAGCCCAGCGCCGATACCCTAAAGGGAGCGCGATGGTACAGGCAGGTTAAATCTATTTGTCAGCATCCCCAAATGAATTTCTCTGAGCGCTTCCCAGACAAGCATTAGCAGCATGATTATCCGGTAGCTGCGGGAGCCCAGACGCTCCAAGCTCGCAGCCAGCAAAGGCAGGAATTGCAGGGGGAGGCCGAGTACACAGAGCTGTGCTGGGCTCTCCGGGCTGTTTTTATTTAAAATGCAGCTGTACAAATTAAACTCCCCCCAGGGGAGAAGCACTTTGCACAGCGACTCAGAAACTCTATCAATTAAGAGATTTGGGGGTTTTTTGATGTTACCAGCACCACGTTTATCTGCGGATGAGCCCAAAGCACCAACCTCCCTCTCCTCATCTCTTGTCACATCCTTACCTGGAGTGAGGGGCTCGGGCAGGGACAGATTTAGAGCCACCTGCAATGGTCACCTTCTGTCCCGGCACAGGAGGGGAGGTGGTTGTTGCGCATCCCTCTGTGCCTCCTCCATGGCCTCATCTAACTTCAGCCTCTTGCCATCTGGATGGCCCTGGAAACAGCATTCCAATGGTCAGAAACCTTCCGGGGATGTTTCCCATCGCTTACTGCTGCGCATCAAGGGAGATGGAGAATTCAACCTGTTAGAAATACAAAAGCTTCTACACATCAAAAGGACCATGGAGAAAATAATAACGTCACCCAACACAAACACTCCAAAAAATGGTAGAACTTTTATTTTCCTCGGCGCAGATATTCTTTACAGCATAAGGTTTTCTTAAAAAAACTATATACATACATATATAGTATTGTGCATTTCAGTATAGGCTCCTAGAGTTTCTACAAAAGGAGAAAGATTGATGCACAGAGAAATCCTCACGGTCCATTCCTAGCTCAAGCTCTTTCCTAGGAAGATCCCGGGCTCGGGACAAGGCGCTTGCTACAACCACTCCTGCGCAATTTCGGCATCGCTGACGCAACAGGTTCATGCCTCTACCGTGTGTCTCTGGAGCACGGACAAACCTGGGATGATTCCCTCCGTCGTGAGACTGATGCTACGCCTGAGAGCAAGTCAGTCACGGGCGCAGCAGTCTCAAGATGTAAAATTGCTTTAAACACAATTTTGCAGGATAAACAGAGCACACGTTTTATTAAGAGACATGATGAGTCAGCTTCACAAGTCCTCGATACCTTATCACAGTAACACTTAGGGGGAAAAAAAAAAAATCAAGTTCTAAGTTAGAGTCACTCAGCTGTTTCCTAATAAATTCTTACAGCTGACAAAGAGGTTTTTCTTTTTTTTTTTTTTTTCCTGCAAGCAGTTTTAAGAGAGTTATAAAGAGCTATCTGGGGAATGAATTAGTGTTTCAAACCCAAGTTACAAATCTATAAAACAGATTAGTATACTTCACATAAGGCCACAAACACTGCAAACTGTCAGTGCGACTATTTAGGATCATTAAACTTAATCTTTTAATTAGCATAAGCTTTATACCTCCATCACTTATTTTCAATTCCCGGAGCAGATGAAGACAGCTTCCCAAGGCTCACAGGGGATGTGGATCCGAGTCCGGCTGGAAGGGGCACCTCTTGCTAATTGAACATCCAGGTATTGGTCTTGCCTAATCCAATTCCATTTGAGTCTATTGAATGAGCAACGACCAAATGGTTTTGAGCCAGTCAAAAGGCATGCACAGCCAAATCCACTTAGCCGGGCTAAGAACACAGATCTATTGTGCTACGGGGCTCTCCCAACCTGCAACTTCCAACACGCTTGAGCAAAACTGCTTGTTGCTCCCTGGTGGTTTTGCTTTTAAAGCCAACAGTGCAACAGAGCCTTGGGATTTCGAGTCGCATCAGAAACGGCGCACGTGAGCAGTCCGCTTTGAAAGGGACCCGCGGCGTTGCCGGGTTGGGGTTGGGGGGTTTTTTGGGTTAACAGCTTCAGAAGAGAAGTTACAGGCACTGCTTACCTCGACAATTCGGACCATTGCTTTCAGTTCAAGTTTTAAAGTGCAAAACTTCAGAGTCTTTGGGTAAAAAAAGCGTCAATTCCCATGCGAAGCTGGCGAAGAACCAGCCAGAACCCGCAGGGGTGACTGACAACTGTGAGAGGGTCACAGACACTCACAACAAAAGCAAGATCTCCGCTACCTCCGGGTTTTAACGTTTAGCAGCTGCTGCAAGTCTCCTCCCTCCGCCTAGGCAGGTGATGTGTTGTTCAAGAAACAGTGGATTAGTAACAGTTGTGCTTGCAATCGCATTTGCATCTGCAGACCTTTGTCTAGAGAAGTATACACAGAGACTTTGGTGTTGCATAGTCTTTTTTCAGAGAAGAACAGGCACTGCTGAAGGTTCTTCCACGGTATATTGCCATGTAACACTGTAGATGCTCTACACACCTTCCAATAAAGTATGTAAACGGTCACGGCTATGAATAAATATGTTCAAGAGCATCTTGTGGTTTAGATAAAAGCAAGGTACAAAAATCTGCATTAGATTTCTAAAGCTTTGGTCTAAATTGTGCTGTAACTTCATCTGACTTGGTGAAAAGCCGTCAGAGCAGTCCCTTGCGTACAGCACCCGGAACGGCATGATTCAGTCCATAGACTTTTATTGGTTATTCTCTTGGCAGCTCTTAGATGCATTTGACCTCAAAACATGAACAGATCATCTTTCTCGCCCGTGTTGGAATCTATTTTGTTCCAGTCGACAGGTGAGAGCGTTTCTGCACTCTGGATATCTTGAGCCGTCAGTCCCGTGTCGAGGACGTGAGGGTTTGTTCTCGACTGAGCCAGTCTAAGCGGGGAGAAAAACAGAAACTAAGAACACAAATCCATGCAGTTTATAGCCTGGATGCTTGGCGCATCCGTAATGCCGAACCCTAGCTGCAGTTCCACGTTGCAAAATCCTCCAACGGAATGAAAGAATTCCGCGAGGGGAGAGCTGGCACGTAACATTTACAGCTCTCTCCAGTTTGTTGCAGCTTTATCCTAACGTTTCCCCTACAGGCATCCAGGGAATTTGCAGCCTGGACATCCCGTATATTTAGGGGCTGGCGGAACGGTGCTGTTTGCCCTCTCCGAGCTATTGCTGGCGGGCGCATGGTTGGCTGGGATCTTATCTCTGCTGAGCGAAGGAGCAGCCTCGTTGCAAGGCCTCGGTTTTCACGGTGGCGCGTCTGGACACGCAGCAGCAGCTCGCTGCCCACCTCGCCCCCCGGCCCAAGCATTTCACTCCTTGGCTTAAGACCCAGCAGGACTCAAGATGATGTTTAACAGCCCACGGGACCAGCTTTACGAGGTCTTCATCCCAGCGCATCCCAGATGTTTCGCAAAGCCTAACAAGCCCCAGTTTGCGGTTGGGTTATGAAGCACCTCTGAGAAAATGTAACGCTGCAGCATCAATTCTCCCAGGGCCAAAGGTTGACTCAAATATTTGGTGTTTCATCCAGGGGAGGCTTGGTGTTGGATAAGCCTCAGATTAAACCGGCCACATGCATGTTTTTTAATACAGAAGAAAAACGTCCAGCGCTGATGGTTGTGGCAGGAACGCTTTCGGAAGCATCCGCCTGGGTGGATGAGCAGTCCAAATAGTGAGTCACCAGCAGGCCAAGGGTGATGTGACAGCTCGGCATCCAGCAATGCAAAACAAAAGACCGCAACCAACAACATCTGCTTAATTAAGTAGGGCAAGGAACAAGAGGCAAGGAAAAGAGACGACATTAAGACATAAATTCAAGCAGCCCCTCTAACAAACACGACTTGGGGCAGGGCTGCCATGGAAGCGGAAGCTGTAAATCATTCCTGGGAGCCAAACAAGACACCAAGCTCTGTTTCCTTAGGGCTGAGCGTGGTTTCTGCCCTGCTGCAAGCCCAGAGCAGCTCTAGGGGAGGTGAAGGTGTTGGGCTCAGCCCTGCAACTGCCCGACTCCCTCTTTCAGCACCTCCGTCCCCAAAGAGGAGGAGGAGGAAGAGGGGGAGGAGAAGACCTGGCAGCTCTCTGCTGCCTCATCTGCACCCAAGGCAGCTCTTTGCCCAAACTGGGGCTTCTGCAGCTCACGCTGCCCGAACGGCACCTGGGTGGCTTCATGCCCTAATCTAGAAGATCAGACTCACATAAACCACAGCATCTCCACCTCCCTGCAGGGACCTGCCTGCACGAGGACAGACAGGAAAACTCACCTGAAAGAAAACGGATTTGTTTAACATTGCTGGATTGCTCAGCACAGACAGGCAGAGAAGCTCTTAATTTGCACTGGAAGGTCAACTAAGCCACACGAAGCTACGGCCACAAACTCTGAACGTGCTCAGGTGCATGAATTCAAAACCGGCGCATCAGAGTCGTCCTGATGCCACCACGCTGCAACAAGGACCGGTGGGGCAGGGAGGCTGCCCTCAGCCCTTGCTGTTGCTTTGGGGACAGATGAGGATGAAGTCCAAGGGTTAGTCCAAGCCTCAGGATGGGGCGAGGAAGGCTGAAGTCCCCTGTGCTAGAAGCTGGGACCAGCATCCTTGCAGATAGCACCAGGGCTTGAAACAGGCAGCCTCAAACCACCTGGGCAAGCAAGAGCGGACACACCAACTGCCTGGGGAATGAAATTCCCTATCACATACAGGCTCTCTCCATCCTTAAAAGGTTGTCAAAATATTTGGCTTATCAGCCAGCCTCAAAGCCTATCTTTCAATTAACAGCTGAGGCGCTGATGGGGCAGCTGCCTAGGTCAGATCACGGTGTCTGATTAGATTAGAAGCCTTATTAAAAGGCAGGCACTAGTCAAGTCTCCCGGGCGGGTCCCCAGCGGCGTGAACTTGTAAAGGGAGTTATTAGAATTACCTTGAAAATGCCTCGTCCAGACCATCATCCATTTCCTTTGTTAAAGAGATAAAAAAAGAAAGAAGTAGTTGCTAAGAGAACACACAAAAGTGTATTTAGAGATCTACAGCAGACAAAAAATAGACAGATATTGATTTTGGAGTGCCTAAAGCAACACTCCTCTCGGCAATCTGCCTCCTCGGGAAGGTTGGATCTCACTCTGCACAAGCTGCCGGGTAAGAGGAGTAACTCCGGGTGGTCCAGGCTTCCTGGGAGCAGATCCCAGGGCTCAGGCCGGAGCTGCTGCGCTCCCCTCGCAGCCCAAGGACGGGGCAGGGACTTGGCCCTTTCCCACCATCTCCAAAGCAGGCTAATTGTGCATGGGCTGGATCTGGCCCTCATCCCCCACGGCGTTAACCGCAGCCCTCGGCTCTTCCAGCTCTGGCGTTCGACTGGCACGTGCTGCGGGTTTCCAAAGGAGGGACCTGGACACAGCTCAGCAAGATGCTCCCGGCATCCCTCGGGGCTTTTCTGGATCAGGAACTGGGAAAGCAACTCTGCCCCAGCACAGAGGGGGTCTGAGCTGCTTGAAAGCCGCTCTGGGATCCTTCACCTTTGATCTGCTCTTAAGAGTGTCCCGTTTGAGTTGCTTGGAGGAGAAAGGTTTCCCAGGCAGGAAGATGGGCTCCGTGCGAGGGCTTTGCCACAGACTTGACAATTCCCTAAATTGTTTGATGCACTTACAGACTTAATGTAATATGTAAAGTATGAAAACTCTGCAAGAAGGGAGGGATAAGCCTCCAGGATTTGGTATGACTTAGGGCTGATCTTCAGGTTTACCCTGAGAAGCCTCCGGCTCAGACCCAGCAGACTCAAGAAACAGGCTCCAGGCAAAGGCCTTTATCATTCAATTCGCCAAAATTCAGAGAGGGCACATGGCGGGGACAAGGTCCCAGGTCAAGCGGGGCTTTAAAGATCAGCCCCAGCCCGGTTGGTGACGGAGCTCCTGGCCACAGAGGAGGCTCCCCCACAGATGCACACCCTGGCACAGGGGCTGGGTCGTTATTTTTCTATTAGCGGTCCATGAAACAACTAAGCCAGATGACTGAGGACATTTTAGAGAAGCCATCCGTGCTTATACAAGCCAGATACAGCCGCAGACAAGAACAAGGGAAAAATAAGAGTAATAATGAACATAAATACAACCTGGCTTTAGCAAATGGTAAACAAAAGCCATCAACATAATGATTTTTTCCCCTGAACAGAGCAGTTAGGTGGTCTCTCAATTAAGTGACAAACCACTGAGAAATGTTGCTCGAGAATAAGTAATATTCAATTACCCGGCAGCGGCGTTTCTCAGAGTGCCTCGCAATCCCATTCATTTATTTACAGAGCCGAAAAAGGGCAGTAGGCACTTGAACACTCATCGATCATTTCGAGAAGGACACTGAAACCCAGCGTCTCTGAAGCCCTGCTTGAACGGCGCAGCCGCCCGGGTAGGGGGTTTATCCAAGAAAACGCCCCATGATGGGATCTGGAGCACATGAAATGGAGGTGGCATCTCACCCCCTCCTTGCTCAGCAGATGCTGCGGTGTCCCGAGCACGTGCTTACCCACACCACGTTGTTATTGACAGAGGAGCTGGGCCCGAACAGGCTGTTATCTAAGTGTGGGGAGTCTGCGCTGCTGGTCAGGGGGGATTTGGCAGGATCTTCTAAATCCAGCAAGTTCCCCGTGGCTGCTGCTGTGAACAGAGCAGAGAGGGGATGAGGCAGGGGAGGGGAAAACAAGAGATGATACAAACCCAAGCCTTTTTTGCAGCGAACGCTTCCCCTCAAGAGGGGAATCAAAGGGTCGCATCAAATTCCTTCAGGACAGCCCCATATTTTCACATGGAGGAGCTGCGTTCACCCCAGCGGGGACTGTGGCTTCAGCGTGGAGCTCAGATCAGGCACCCGAGACCCTCTCGACAGGGATGCAGGGGAGGATCTGCTGGCTTGTCCCTCCAGCAGCCATCCAGGGGGAAGGTTCCTGGGTACCCACTTACATTCAGGATGAGTCAGGATCAGGCAAAGCTGAGACATCCCAGCCCAGGACAACCCAAGCCCAGGGTGGGAACAGACCTTGGCGATCCCCCCAGCTCAGCCCACAGCATCAATTCCACATCTTAGAAAGATGCATTATTCTTTTACAGGACGGAGGGCAAATCCTGCGTCAGGTGAAGACCAGTTTATCGCTCGGGGGCTGCTGGTACACCGCAGGCTGGGTGGGTTCTGGGAAGCCTCGAATCCTCATCACCCTGCAGCAGGGGTGGATGCAGAACAGCCCCCGCTGCAGAGCAGCCCCCAGGCAGATGCTGGAGCCCGCTCCTGCACCCGTGGCAGCCCCAGGCTTCACTTATCCCGATGTGCCACCAGTTGTGACAAATTCCTCCAGTCCTGGGCCTTCACATGAAGAAATGAGATGTGCCAGCCTGGAAGGAAGCCCAGTTTAATGCTCTTTTCCTCTGTGCCAAATCCTCTTATCTCCACGGCCAGCATGGAAGAGAGATTAGCCTTTTGTCCCACTTTTCTCCCTGGCTACGCATCTCGCCTTTCAGAGGCGGCAGAGGACCCACGGCTAGGCACTGGATTATGTGGGGTTTTACCAGTTCATTGTTTTATTTCCATGCACCTCTCCTTCCTTAGGGGAGCCAGAGTGGCACCTGGATGTCCATCCCCTTCAGCCAACGGGATGGCAAGGGTTTTGGGTCCAAGACAAACCCAAAATCAAACTTGGGATGTGGGGGTCCGTGCTAAGCTCATCAAGACATTATGTCCGATTTGCTTGGGGCAGAAGTAAACAGATTTGGGGGAGCAGCAGCCGTGTACGAGATATTTAACAGGGAGATGGAAGAACTCAGCTGGTGGCTGCCACATCCCAAGTGCTCTGCTGAGGGCAACATCTCTGCTACAACAGAAGCATTTGCTCCTTGCTGGTCTTCAAAGCCCTCCCAGGAGCCTGCCCCTTTCAGGGAAGACCCCACAGACCTCGGGCTGTTCCCCGTCCCCAAGCCCAAAGCAAAGCTCTTCTGTTAGTGACTTACGTGTGTCAGGGTGAGCAGGAGCTTCTGAGCTGGGGCTGCTTGTCCCTTCTCCTTCCAAGATGGACCTTTCCCGCTTCTCCTTCTCTGCGAAAGAAGGAGATCCCGTCACTGCCCGCGGAGCACTCCCCTGCAAGCTTTTAGGGAGGAGGGATGGGGGGGACAGCTAGGATGGGCCACCAGATCTCCTCCGCCCACAGCAGCCCAGGCTCTGGATGCGTTTTATAATCTTGTGGAAGGCGAACGCAAAAATCCCAAGAGCAGCAAGGCTCTGAGGTACCACAGACAACACCGAGTCCTTCACACCCTGCCTGCAAGAAAGGAATGCAGCCAACATTTGGTTGGATTTACAAAGCTGTGGAGAGAAACCTGGAAGATGCCTTAAATCACACCAGAAGTTGGACCGACCTTAACAGCAGCCTGGAAACTTGGAGAGCAAGGGGAAAAGGCACTTGAAAGCTGGAAAAAAAATCCCAAAGTCATCCCCTGAGCTGTTGGGTGAAGAGTGGGAAGAGAGAAAAAAAACCTCACCTTCCTTAGCGGCTTGCCAGAGCTCAAAAGCGATTTTGAAGGCCTGGGCTACGGTGAGGGTGACGGCTTGTGCCTGGAAAGACAGCGGTGAGGCAGCACGTTAATCGATGGGTCTTTGCGTAGATTTAAATCCTTTGGAGGTTTTGCTTTGCAGATTCATGGATCCAACCAGTCCTCCGCTCCCCACCTGGCTGGGAAGGGGGAATCAAACACGGATGGAAGCAGAGAATTGCTCTGTGTAGGACACGCAGCTCGTTGTAGACATGTCTATGGTGTAATGAGAAGATGGAGGAGGCGGGGAAACGGCTGTCACAGGCACCGCGCTGATGGCTGGGGAAAGAAGAGCTGCTCCTGACCACGGGGCACACGCAGCTCTTCCTGCACCCCACGCCTAAGCGTGACCTAAACAAGCGCGGCACAGCCCTGGGCTCGTCCTTGCAGGATACAGCTCCTTGCTCCAGGGCCGAGCTGTGTTGCACCCGCCGCAGAGCATCACCCACCAGAACCACCAACATCTCAAAGAGAATCGTCGCCCAGGCCAAGCCCTGGACCACACGCTGCCGTTGGCCACAGCAGTGCTGGGGGGGATGTGCAGAGCTGTGCTCCTTCCCTCCCCAGCACCACACACACAAGGATGCTCTGAGAGCAACAGGCAACCGGGTAAAACGCCACAAATTTGCAGCTCTCTCTAACAGGACAAGAGATCCCAGGGTCTTCCCCTGGCTCCCCTGAGCTAAGCTGGGGTCTCGCTGCCTTAGACCAAGTGTCCCTTTGTTCTGCACCAGCCGGGGCTGTGGCAGGAGCAGGGACACCTCCTCCATCGGTCCCCCCATTCCTCCCCAAACCAAGAGCTTGAGCAGCATTAATAGAAGCCCCACCACCTTAAATAGCCCGTCTTCAATGCCGGAGGTGTATAAATAGTGACATAAATGCCAGTTTCATTAGAAGGCAGAGCTCACGAGCCTTTTAAGTGCAAGGAGATAACGAGGAACGCTCAGCGAGGCTGGGGCTGCGGGAGCCTTGAGGCATCGCTTTGTTTTACAAAGTTGCCAGCAAAACAAACCCAGACCCGGGACCGTGACCCACAACCCGGAGGATGGAGACGTGGGGGGAGCGCGAACGCATCACGGGCATCCCCCAAAAGCCAGGTGCTCTGGCAGGGGCGAGGGGACCCGGCAGATCGGTGCCAATTAAGCCTCCAAAGCTGGAGAGCTCATTTGAATGTCAGAGCTATTTACATCTCTGATAGAAGAGCAAACACTTTATGGCAAAAACTTAAATATGGTAATTAAGTATGAAACTCCTCACAGCTGTTTACCATTGAGGCTGTCACATCGGAATCACGTTGAATAGACCCAGCTACCGTTGAGAATTACCCACCAACTAAAAATACGCACTAATTATACGCCTGTGACTGGGAGCTGTGAGCGCAGGCAGGGACCCTGGGGCAGGGACAGTCCCTGGTCCGGGAGCAGGGCATCACCATCCCAACGTGACATTCGTGCGGTTTAGAAACAAGGGGAAAAAAAAAAAAAAAATCTAGTTTTTGCTACAAAAGGCCTTGGAGAACTTTATTTGGAGGGAGCCGCGCTGAGCTGATGTACCACTGCGATAATTCTTTTAGCGTTGGAGAGATTTAAATTTTAATTTGCAGAGCGAGGCTTATCTTCGCCGTGCAAGGACGGGAGCGCACGCTGCAGAACGGACAGACAACTTGTAGCTTCCATTATTCTCTCCCCGGAAAAAAAAAAAAAAGAGTTGGGAGAAGTGTGGAATATTAACAGAGCAGCAGCGGCCGCACTCCGGGCTCAGGGCTGCTCGTAAAGACCCAGGAATCAACGGGATGGGATGAGCCGAGTGGGAACATCTCTTGGGAGATTTGTTTCCCTGTGGATTTGGGAAATCCTGTTCCCTGCTCAGGCTCCACAAAAGGCACCAGGGGAAGGATTTCTGGGGGGCAGAGGGATCTGACCTGTTCCTAGAATCATTTAGGTTGGAAAAGACCTCTAGAATCATCAAGTCCAACCTTCATCATCTTCCTCCCTTCCTAAAGCCCCTTCCTGCCTCGGGGAGGGGGCTCGGCCCCAGCTCAGGCTCCTTGTCCCTCCTGCAACCAGTGCCCAGAGACCCACTTCTCTCCCTCGCCAGCTCAGCAGCGCTGGGTCCCTGCCCATCCTGATGCGCTGAATCAGCAGGAAAAAAATCCCATGAGCGGGTTCAAAGCAAGAGCCAGAGCCTGCTCTCTGCACACAGGTCTCTGCCCCTCGGCACACAGCGGGGTCCCTGCGCCGCTCCCGTGGGGAGGACACGGCTCCATCTGCAAGGACGCCGCTAAAAATTGGCCAAGGAGCTTCAATGGGAAGAAATGGAGGGCAGCCAGGGCGGGGAGCCCAGAACCGCTGGCGAAATGCCTCCCGCCAAGGAGGCTGCCCCGGGCACCTCGCTGCCAGCCCCGCCAGGGACCCCCCACCTGCCAAAACCTCGGCACACGCCGGGCTCAGACCTGCTCCGGCAGCCGGGAAGTGGATGCTGAGCAGGGAAGAGTCCCTGGGACCGCAGCACGGCAGGGGAGGGTTCGGGTGCTGCTGCGGGGCCAGGTCCTCTCCGCCCCACCCCAGACCTTGGGGCAGAAAGGCTTTTACCTGCCAGGAGGATGGGCTGAATCCAGCCCGAGGCACAGCCGCTGTAGCGATGGCCGGGCGCTGGGCAGCTCTGCCAGGACTGACAGCCCGTGGGCAGGTGCTGCCGGAAGGTGGGTGCTCCCCCGTGGACCCCGCCTTGCTCTAACTAGGGCCAGAGCTGTTATCTCCCCAGCGCAGCCCCTCTCTGCTTCCTCCTCCTACAACCACATCCCCACTTCTTCCTCTGGACTGACCATTTTCCGTTTGGTACAGAGGAAGGCATGGCACTCCAGGTTCTCATTGAGCTGGTTCTGGGCAATGTAGGCAAACACTTTATCGTGGATCTTGTCTGCCGTGCAGTAGGATATCCTGAAAGACAGAACGAAACGTCTTGTCTGGGGCACTGCGCGCAAGGGAGGTCATCCTCTGACCCGCCAGCGAGCGTCTGCCCCAGCGCTTCCAGCTCCGGGCCAAGCAGAGGACTTCGACACAACTCCTTCCCAAAGCGGAGGAGTTGATGCCACCGGCTTGAGCGCAGGAGAAGCTCAGAGCAACTCCTACAGCCACGCGCCTCGCACGCGGAGGCAGCAGGGAAGAGAAAGTGTTTCACCTCGTGTGGAAGGACGGGTTAGAGGAGGTAAAGGCTCCGCAGTGTGCCAGCCTGGGACCGCGCCTGACAAAAGCTCGGCCTCCAGAAGAGAGGCTTGGAAGATTTTCCTTGGAGGATAAGCTTGCAAGGAGAGAGAAGGACTTGCTCTCAGCCTACAATTTAATCTTGAGGCTTAAACTAAGAGAAAGAAATTGACGCCAGGATGCCCAAGAAAAGCTGTTGGAAAGGCTGAAATTCAGGCTCCGAGATCCACAGTAGCAGATGCTCAGGATGCTCCGAGACCCCTGAGCACATGGGGAAGGAGGCTCAGCCTCCTCAGCGGAGCATTCCCGGGATAACCATGTCCCTTCCAGCCCCCAAGCAGGGCAGGGCTGACTCCAAAAGACCGAACAAGGCTCTGGAAGCGCAACAGGCTGACCTGTTTGGGGAAAGCAGGCCATGGGCGAGGGCTCAGCTCCCTTCCGCAGGGCAGCAGGACCCTCAGCGCCAACCATCGCCACCTCCCATGGGTCCATCCATGGCAGGACTGAGCCTCTTGTCTGAAGCCAGCGAGCAGAGGCTGGAGCAGCCCCAGAGGTTTAGTGCAAGCGGCAGGCACTGGCAGCGAGCAAAGCCTCTGCCCTGGGCATGCAACAGATCAAAGAGGTGTTAAGGAAAGAGAAAACCCGGGGAAAAAGTGGGACGCTTCAGTGACAGCTTTCCCATGGCCCCACGCTGCCCCTTCAGCTCCTGCTCCCGCCACCCTCAAGAGTTTGCAGGGAGGGCGCTGGAAGGTCCCAGACCCCAGCAGATGCTGGGACTTCAATAAAGGCCACATTCAAAATTTATTTACACTGCATTAGTTTCTTGTTGTATGTGAGGACGCCTCTGCTCAATGGCCTGGATTTTGTTTTCCAGAGCTGAGCCGTGATCTGGATTAAAGAGGCACTGGGAAGTTCACTCCTTTCTCCCATTTTTCCCCGAACAGCGTGGCCTCTCTTTTACTAATCGCGATGAAGCCGCAGAAGGTTGTCTGCGCAGGCACGTGGCCCTGCGAGCAGCCCCCAGTGCCCAGCTCATTATTTGATGGCCATTAATTTCCAGAGAAAACAGAACTCCCCCCTGCCTCTGAACAGAGCCAGTTTTATCACTGAGGCATCTGGCAGTGGCACATCCGGTGATGGCGGCTGCGCTTCAGCCACGGCCACCCCACCCTGCCCCAGCACGTGGTCCGGGGCAAGCGCTCAGAGCCAGCATCATCCTGGGGACAGAAGAGCCGAAGATAAGAGAGCAGAGGTGTTAGAGGAAAGCTTTGGGACCGCCACCGGTGCAGCACGCTCGCAGGGTGGGGAGATGACCCCCGCGCACAGACCCCGGCTTCCACCGCTCCCACAGCACCAGCATCTCCGGGGAGCAGCATCAGTCCCCACGTCAACAGCTTATCGAGGATGTGCTGACTTCAGCCAACCCAACGGCGGGGACGCTCGCACGTCCGCGCTGACCGGGAGCACAGCTTTATCGGCGGCTGTTAAAGCGCCTGGGGAGAATTTAAAGCGTCATCTTTAAACCCCGGCCCCACCGCTCTGCTGCTTTTAGGCCAGCGCAGTGATCCTGGTTCTGGCACGGCCGCTTCGCCCAGCTCTGCTCTTTGGCAGCGGGTTTATCTCGTGGGGAGGGCTGGGGCTCAGCACCGGTGGCTGTCTGCACGCCACTGCTGAGGTGGAACAGGAGAAAAGCAAGCGGGTTAGTAGCCTGGTCAGAGAGAGCTCCTCAACCCAGCGCTCCCCAGCCCACATTTAGCAAAGGGGGACAGAGCAGCAGGTGAAGGACAGCAGGAGAGTGTGGGGGATGCTGAGGGAGAAGGGATGGAGGAGATGGAAAGGGTCAGATCAGAGCCGAGCTCTGTTCCAGCAGGCCTGCGCCTGCCTCCGGCCTCTTTGGAAGAGATACTTGCCAAAGCCAGAGGAGCGGATCTGGGATAATCCCTCCTCACCCTCCCCACGCTGGTACCGGCTCTCAGCAGCTGTCCCAGCCCTGCTCTTTGCCAGAGCGATTTAAACATTTTGGAGGAGCAGAGCAGGCAGCGAGGGGAGCACAGTCCTCGCTCCAGCACTCGCGTCCTTGCCCGCTCAGAGATGCTCTGCCCACCCTCCCATTTCGGCTCTTGCCACCACCCTGGATGCTTTGGTGTTTCTATCACCAAGCATGGGCAGGAAAGCCACACGCGCCCATGGAGTGCTTGCCGTGGATCTGCAGTCCCCCAACACAGCACCTCCGGGCTCGTCACATCTTTCCTTACCCCTGGCTGGGTGCTTATCTACTTTAAACTCACCTTAAATTTAGCAACCACCCTCCTTCCCAGCTTTGCTTTCCACCGAGACGTGGTGGCCGGCGAGGCAGCAGCTCAGCCCGGGCGAGACCGGAGCAGAGGAGCCCTGGGGCACGCACCCGTAACTCACCTGTATATGGAGACGTTCTCGATCAGCTCGTTCGTTCCGCTGTCGTTTAACACGATCCCCCTGGGCGAGACTTTCAGAGTCACTTTCTGCAGTTTCTTTCCACTTGCTTTCGCCTTTGGAAGGAGAGGAGGGAGAGGAAAGTTTCAGGCTTTTAACAGAAATATAGCCACAGGTACATGAGCGGAACAAAGGCTCTAGGTACGAGCTACTTAACAGGTATATAAATAGCACTTGTTGGTACTAGAGTCTGAACTTACTACTAGGTGTGATAAAGCACTTGCTGAAACTTTTCCTACCCCGAAGCAGTCATTTTTGCCGGCATTAACGAGCCGCAGACACGCACTGCCCACCCCACGCTGTGCAGAGGCACTTCCAGCCCAGCACCTCCAGGAGAATTTCCCCGCAGGCATCGCACGAAGCAGCGGCTGCTCTGGCCCAGCTGTGCGAGCGCTTGGTGAAACCCAGGGGAGCTTTGTCTGTAGGGCCAGCTCTGGAGGAGAGGGAGGGAGATGTGTTGGGAGCAGGACGGTCCTGCAGGATGGGGGCTCCCAAGCAGCTGGCTTCAAGCTGGGCTCAAACCCCACTCGACTGGCAAAGCCAAGGTCAGGACACCTGCTTAAAAAGTAACCAGACTTCTAAGTACCACTTTCTCTTATTTACCAGTCCCATGCTTTCAGCCTTCAGGTTACATCCAGCTTCTCTCCAAAAAATCATAGAATCATTTGGTTGGAAGAGACCTGGATCATTGAGTCCAACTGTTAACCCAGCACTGCCAGGGCACCACTAACCCCTGGCCCTCAGCACCACATCTCCATGGCTTGGAA
>JAVSBS010017844.1:0-16664 GCA_033124195.1 Coracias cyanogaster
GCCCGTCTCTCCTCTAAGGAACTCTCATGGCTTCACAGCTGCAGACAAGTTGCCCAGCATCTTGGTGGACTATCGGAGTTTGCATCCTGGTCGCCGCGCTCCTTCCAGGTGAGCCGGGCATCCCCCCACCCCGGGGCTGCGGGGGCCAGGGGGGTGCGGGAAGGAAGGAAGGAAGGAAGGAAGGGGGGTGTGTGTGTGGGGATCGGCTTTTTGGGGTGTCCGCTCGGCTCTGGAGCAGGTGTGGAAGCATCTGCGTGAGGATGGTGGGAGAGAGCTGGGGCTGGTGTCAGCCCCGGGCGGGAGAGGAACAAGACGCTCGTTTGTGTTGGAAGCAGCTGCTCCGGAGCCCCGGGAGCTGGGGCGGGTGGTTCGCTTCTGGGATGGAGCGGGGCACAGCAGCCCGGCTGCCCGGGAAGGGGAGCGGCGAGGCTGGGCGACCAGCGCGGGGGGTTCGGGAGGAGAAGGGGAAGGTTCCCGTTGTCCGGCATCCCCCACCTCAGCACCCCCGCTTCCCCCGGGCTCTCCTGCCCAGGGGCTGGGCTTGCTCCCGGGTTGCAGACCTTCCTTTCACTGCTCTGGCACTTGGGTGCCTGGTGGCACCGTCCCTTCGGTGCTGGTCCCTTCCGTCCCTTCGGTGCTGGTCCGTTCCCGGGAAGGAGGAGATGGGCAGAGACTTGAGTCGCCTTCTCCCCAGCCAGGCGGTTGCGGAGCAGCTCGGGTGTCCCCAGCCCAGGGCTTGGTCCTGCCCCGGGCTCTGCCTCAGCTCCTGGAAGCGGGAGAGTGACGGACCCACTTCGCCAAGTGCCCTGGAGAGGGGGACGCTTTTATTCCGCTCCAGTGCGGAATGGGTTAATGCCATCCTGGAGGGCTTTCCGGAGCCGGCTGTAGGAGCGATGGAAAAGGGGGACCTGGGTTGTGAATGAGCTGGGGAACGCCAATAGACGCGATGTTTGCCGTGGTGGGGCTGGGCTCCCGGTGCCCGGGTCCGGAGCGCTGGCAGCGGGCACAGGAGCCACCCCGGGGCTGGTGGCCGGGCTGCTGCGGGGCTGCCAGGCAGCCTGTGCCTGCGGAGGGACAGTGGCCTGCAGCTGCAGAGGAGAAGTGGCAGGGAAGGCAGGCTGGAATCGCTTCCACTCCTCGGATGGTTGGGCTGGGGTAGCATCCTAGGAGATCAGCCCCGCTGGCTGGGCTGTGGCTGAGAGGTGACCGCGCTGAGGGTCTGGGCCGAAAGACCGGCCATCTGAGCAAACGCCAGCAGCCAGGGTTCCCCAGTGCGAGAAGAGGCAGAGATGGTAACATCCAGGGCATGAGACATCGACAGATGCACAAGGACAGAGGCGAAATGGGAGAGGGTGGTAGTCAGGGAACCAGGGAGACTGAGAGGGAAAAGGCTAACAGTGATGAGAAACCAGGTCTGAGTATGCCCTGTGTTCCCAGGGCAAAGGGTTCTGCTGTGCGTTGCAAAGAGAAGGGACAGCCTTGGGCTCCCTGCGCTCCTCTGTGCTCCCAGGCAGGTGCCTAGCTGAGCTCTGGCCCCTCACAAGGAGGCTCAGAGCATCCCATGCTGTTCTTCACCTGGTCTTCCCTCCCTCTCACCCCTCCATCGGGCAGCCCCGTGCAGGAAACCCTCCCCACAACCCCTGGGAATGGCACTGGAGGTGGAGTAATGCTGTGGTGACTCTGCTGGGTAAGCCAAAAGGGGTTTGTGCTCCCCTAGTCCCTCTAGGAATTGCTTTCACCAAGGAGACACACAGACAGTAACCCTGGGGCAGCCCAGCGTCTCACCTTGTCCTGCCGAGAGAGACTTTTCTCCCCCACTTATCCTATTTTTGGCTGTTCTCGAGGCTTTGCTGCCAGCAGTCCGGCAATCTTGTCTCCTGCCACTCTGCAGTAGCCTGGCAGTTTGTCTTGCACTGCCCCGCTGACAGCTCTGCCAGGATAAGCCAGTGGTGCATCTGGTGGTGCCTTGCCACGCAGAGGGTACGGCCAGCTCTGCACTGCTCCGGGAAGATAATCCTTCCCGACCCCTGTCCGCGATCCCCAAGTACCCTGCAGCCTGCGTGGGCGAGACTCTCGGCTGGACCAGTTTAGTGGTGGAAGCACCACGTTTGCAGGAATGACTGATCCTCTGCTACATATTTATTCGTTCGTTCGTTTCGTTCATTTGTGCGTTTATGTCGTGGTGCGTCCCAGCCAAAACCGGGACAGCTTATTGATGCTGTGGGTGCACCCCAGAGCTGCAGGGAAGGACCAGCACAACACTGTGCTAGGTGCTGCAGAAAGCCACAGTGGACTGAAGTCCTTATTACACCACAGGTCTGAGTTCTGCCATACTGAGGCAGGCAGTTCCTCAAGTTCGCAATGCGTTGTGCCGGAACCAGCTGGGAGTATATATATACTTTATATATGTATATACACATATATATATATGTGTATGTATATATATTTTATTTATGTATATATATATTTATAGATATATTTATATATAACAAGACGTACGTAAGCTTTGAGAGCTGACAAGCTTGCTTATCAAGGAAAAGGGAACTTAGGATCCTCTGTTGTAAGTGAGCTAGTAGCTGTGGACTTTGCTGGAAGATGTGGTTTGGTACCTAGCACCCAAGAAGGATGAGAGGAAGGCCAGAGACACTACCTGCTTTCTGGAAAACCCTTCTGATCAATGCCGTTCCGTTTTGTTCCCATCCACGTAAACTACCTCCCCCTTCAGATAATATTAGGGTTTTTTTCTGCTAAGGAAATAAAAGTTCCCTGCTGTAAAAGCTGTAAGGAGTCCCTTCTAAAAGTCTGCTTTACACATGGTCTTTAATGTGATCGGCTCAATCGTCCAGAACGGATTCGATTCAGGGTTCCTGGAGCCTTCCATGCAAATCTGCCTGCCTGTCCATTTGGAACCATTAACCAGGTATCAACTCCAGCTATGGCGTTAGGCCTTCAAGGTATTGCTGTGATTAGGGCTTATTGAAGAGCCGTGGGGTGCCGGGGAGGAGGGATCCTCGGCAGCTGATTTCAGAGGTTAGGAACATTTGCGGTTAAATTTATGCCTTACAAGTCTTAACAATCTGTCTGCTTATCCCCGCTGTGAAAGTCGGTATAGGTTGAGATGCAACTACGCAGAGCAGAGGCATTCATCTTGTGCTTGGTCCTGCGGCTGCAGATCTGGGCCTTTATTTTCAAACGTTTCCCGTCCGGGGACGAATTTCCACCTGCTGTCGCTGGGCTGACTCTTGGGCTCCAAGGGGGCCTGTGAGTCTTCCTTTGCAAAGTGCTTGGAGATCCTCAGCATGGAAGAGTTGGAGAGGTGTCTGAAGCTTTGGCACAGGGCGTTTCCATCACGGTGCTTGAAAGCGGCGCTGGCTGAGCTGTAGTGAGCTGGAGGCCTTGGGTCAAAGGTGGCTGCAGCTGGAGGGATGGGGAGGTTCCTTCTTTGGGAGGTAGGACCGCTCTCTGGAGCTCTGGGAATAGTCAAAGTGTGTCACTGCAGGGTTTGGCCTGTCTTGCACTCTGTAGAGCTGCTTTAATATCCCAAAGCAGTTTCCAAACGGCAAAAAGTTGCCAGAGTTTTGTTCCGCCTTTGGTTTGAGTTCTTAATTGTTGTTTTTTGCTCTCCCCCACCTATCTCCTCTCAAAATGCAGAAACAACAGCAGCAGGCTATTTCAGGAAGATAAAGCGTGTCTTTGGCTGATATTTTCTCATTAAACCTTGCTTGTTGCGGTAGAACCAACTTGTCGAGTTTTAACCCGGCCTGAATTGATGAGCTCATGTGTGTGTGTCAGGGTGGATGAGGCTGCCCCAAGAGCCAGCTCAGCCCACAAGCAGGAGGGTGTCTGCCCCATGGCCAGAGCCAGGGGACGACCGTGATTAATGCTATTTGCTCTCTGAACCGGCAGCGTTAATCAAGCAAGAACTCCCAGCCCAGTGCACATGGATCCATTTGCAAAGAGACCTACAGAAGCAGGGACGTTACCGCATCCCGCGACACTTCTAGCGCGAGGCAAATGCTCGCAATTAACTGGTGGCTGACGAGATGCTGGCGGAGCCTGGCACATCTCTCCTCGCATCACCCCTCCTCTGGGCTGCAGCTGTACCAGCCACAAAGCCAAGTTTACAGGGAGGCTCCAAAAGGATCCTTTGGGCATCGCTCACACCTCGGCTGAATCACGAAGGGAACCAGAAGAGCCGGTTGTCGTGACCTGCTTCCCATGCTTGCGTTGCCACTGGCACCCCTTGGCCTTTGCTTGAGGCTGGGGACAGCAGGGACAGCCCGTCGTGAGGCGAGGGGAGAGCAGTGAGTGGCCACCACTAGCCAGGGGAAGGCTCTTTTCCGCCTGGGGAGTTACACAGCACTGCCAGCAGACAGGGATGTGGAGGAGGTGGTGGGGCAGTGCCAGGGGAGAAAGATTTTTTTTTTTCTTTTCTTGGAAGTTAGGCTGCCTGTGAATGCTGCAGGGATGAGTTGGTGTCCTCAGATGGACGGCCACAGTCCTCAGGGCCTCTGAGAAAAGGTTTGCGTCTTGCAACATCTTTGCTTGAGGTGGTGATGGCTCTTGCTTAGTCCTTTTCACAGGCCAGCAAGGCGTGTTGGTGCAAAAAGCAGAAACAAATGAGAGAGGGAACAAAGGTACTCCAATCCGAGCAACCCCTGGAGATCTTCTTGCTTTTTCAAGTACGTCAGATTAAATCAGGGCAGCTCTGATGCAGGGTGAGTTGGTGCCGCCAGCCACTGGAGCTGGGACCCGGTTTGCATTTGAGACACCTATTGTGTTAATTACCAGAGCACAGCCATCCCAGCACAGAGAATTCAGAGCTCTGCAGTGAGGGCTCCCTAACCCACATTATCGTTTCAGGTGAAAATTTGTTTAACTAAGGAATGAAACCTCTCGTGATACATCCCCTTGCTTTCCTCCTGGCTGCTCTCGAGCTGCAGATGTTCTCCTGGCCTTACATCCTGCTTCGCTTCTCCCGGGGAAGGTTTAGTCCAGGCTAGACTGATGCACGTACCCTCCCAGCACACATGCACGTATCCTCCCAGCTTGGTTTTCAAGGGGAGCCTGTTGGCTCCATAGCAGAAGGGGAACTCCTGCCCAAACTGCTCAGATGCAGAAGTATCATCCATGGGAGGAAGGACAGCTTCCCCTCAGCCTGCGAGTGAGAGCCCGGGGCAGCCAGACAGGCACCTCCTTGTCCTTCCGCCGTGCCACCATGGTTTCAAGTCCTACATTTACAATCTTGTCTCTGTCACGCGCAGAAACGGGAAGCAAAACTTGCAGGTGCAAGGGCTACCCTTCCCAGCGCTGTGTTGTTTTATATGCCATTTCTGTGTGTCCCTGCCTCCCTGGGCACTCGGGGAAGAGTGGGGAGTTTAACGCCGTGCCGGCCACTCGCTGGTTCTCCCCGTCTCTGGGGCTGATGCAGCCGTGCACGCAGGCTGGCATCGTCAGAGCTGCGGCAGCTCCCGGCTCTGCAGCAGTCCTGTGGCAGACAAACAGCAGCTCCCGGGCATGAGACAAGGAGAGAGGGTTTTGGTCCCTCGCTGTCTGCCCAGCCAGGGAGGGCAGGAGGGTGTCCCAGGCTGGAGAGGCTGGTTGTGCCCTGCATGGCACAGGTCTGCAGCAGCCGGGGCCAGTGGGCATCAGGCCAGTGGTCTCCTGGCCCTTCAGCATCTCGGTGGGGTGCTGGGGATGGATAGGGGGAACTGACCCAGCTTGATGGACCACCTCTTCTCCGTTCCCGCACAATAAAGCTGTCCCTGCAGGAGGTGTATAATCCTCCTTTGACATTTCTTGGTGTGGTGCAGGAGGAAAGGCTTTCTGAGCGCTAGCCACCCAGCTCTGCCTCTCTCCCTCGCTCTGCTCCAGGCCTGCCCTCCCTGGTTCGGAGCCAGTCCACTTGGAGCCTGGTGTACAGCGCTGCTTTCTATCTTCATTTGGCCTACAGGTGGGCAGGGGAAAGAGCTTGAGGAGAGGCAAGATCTGTGTGGCTCTTGTCCCTGGGAAAAAACCCACAGGAATGGGGTTTTCTGTTCCCCATCCCAGCCTATTTGCCTTTCTAACTGCAGGAAATAGCAAAGTGCCTCCATCTGCTCCCGACCATGCAGGGATGCTACAGAAGGACCTGCAAATCACATCACTGCCTTGAAGCAGCGGCAGGTACCAGATGGACCACCTGGCTATGAGACAGCAGGTGCTCCCAAGCCTGGTTAGTCAGGAGGACTCTGCCTCCATCTCTCTTCTCAGCAGTTCTCTCTCTACCTGGGAAAGCCCTGTAATTAGACTGATTTGGAGTCTATTTTTGCTTTCCCATGGAAGATCCATTCCGCCCCCTGCGCTAAAGGGAGGCATCTGGAGGCATGGCCAGGAGTGACAGAGGGTCCATGCAGTTCGTGGCCTGTGGTGAGCATCCAGCCTTTCTGTTCTGGTGACAGGCAAGGGCGGTTCCCAGCCCAAAAGCCCGTCTGTGTGGGAGACGAGGGGGCTGGAGAGGAGTGATGTGTGGCCACCTGAGAGCAAAACCAGCCCTGTTCTCTGTGCAAGGCTAAGGACGTGGTATCAGCACCGGCTGCTGCAGTGGAAGGTCGGTAGCCACATCGTGCAGATCCAGAGGGGACACTGGGTTTCAGTTGGCTTTACAGGTTATGTACCTTTTGTGAGGATCCCACACTTGGCAAAATCAGGTTTCATTTCTTATCCTCTAGCAGGATATCCTCCTGGACCAAGGGGGACACTGCTTGAGAAGCTGTTCACTGACCATTTTGACTGTCCTTAGAAAAGGCAGCCCAGGAGAGCTGTCTAGGGGCAGAGTTCTGGCTCTGGACTCAGGGTCTAATGCTAATGCTAGCGTGTAAAAGAGACTGGTGGGACTCAAGGGCTCAAGCAGGGACCTATAATTAGAGGCTGCTGCGCTGAGTGTTCTAGCAAAGCCAGGGATTACAAATGGTCCATGACTGGCAGAAGTCATAGACCTAGGGGAAAGTTTAATATGATGAGCAGGATTTACTTGGAGGCACATACAGAGAGCTGCGTAGTTCAGGAGAAAGGTCAGGGTTTCCGTCACTGTCTTCTCCAGGTTCCTGTGCAGAGCAGCTTTATACACGGTGGCTGCGCTGGCCTGTGCAAGGCACTGTGGCACTCAGGGCAGGGGAGAGCAGCAAGGAAGGAATGAACCCTACTCTGTCCTTGGAACAGCCCAAACAAATGAGCTGGCAGAGCTCAGAGTCCAGGGCTGGGTGAGTTAACAGCAAACTGTGGAGTCATAACTCAGCCCTCACCCAAACCCATGGCCATGACAGAGGTTCCCTCTGCCTTGAAACATCTCCTCGCCCTCCCAGTGGGCCAGGGCTGCAAATAAAGAGACTGTTCTGGTGTCTTGGTGTGCTACAGCCCCACCTTTCCTAACTGCTGGAGCACTGGTGAGCGCTATAGGCCCAGCAAGTGAATGCTGATGGGGGCAGGAGAAGAGTCCACATTGCTGTGAGCACATTTAACATCCATATGAAAACTGCAGTCAGGAGTACACTGGTTTCACTGGAGAATTAAGCTGCAGTGAGCTAGGGCTACTTTTTTTCTTAGGACGAGGCATCTAATGGGCTTTGCTTTTTGACTTCTGAGCTGGATAATCAGCACTGAGACCTGTAGGCAAGCCCAGAGTCACATTCCCACCAGAGCCATTGTGCCAATGGCCTTCCTCGCCTGGGGGTGCCAAAACTAGAGGAGATGTTAAGGATAACCAAAGTCAGTTTGGGGGCTGCAAGTACACACACACGAAGGAGATCACCCCTGTTCCGAAGAGGCTGCAGCACATCGTATTTCCTTGCTGCTCTTGCCTGTGTCACCTTACTCACTTAGCCAAGGCCGGTGTCATCTGAGGAGCAATGTTGTTTTAAGGGCTGGAACAGGAGGCAGCAGCTCATGATTTGGTGGTGTCGAGCGGAGACAACTGCACAAGCTCTTCGTTGCTGGGCCGGTTCATGCTCTTCCCCTTGTCAGCTGCACTGGCACCGTGGCTAGGGACCAGGCTGCAGGACGGGGGATCTTCTGGGTGCAGGGGAGAAGCAAGGCTGTGCCCATTTATGGTCATTCAAGATCAGGGATGTGTTGCATAGCAGCATCCCTGCCATGCTGTAATTCATATCAGCTGCCCTGGTTTCCATTGGATACAGGACCCCTCTTGGCTCAGTCGGCAGTGGTGGTGGGTGCTGTTAGTCTGTGCATTGCAACCCACAGCTGGACACGCTGGAGCTCTGGATGCTTTACTCAGGAAGGATGAGTTTGTTTCTGTGCACCAAGGTGGTAGGTTCTGGAGAAAGGGCAGTCTTGGACTAGCCCAGGATCCAAATCTACAGGTCGCCTGTCCTCACGACTTCAAAAACAAGTGCTGTGCTCCTTGGTAAAGCACACGGTGTCTTACGGGAGGCTTTAGAAAAGGCTTGTTGCTTTTCTCTTGTGAAAGACGCTCGCGTGCACCAACACAGGAACCAACAGGCACGTACCAGAGTGCCACTTCTGTCCTGGCGTTTGTCCCTGTGCAGGCACGTCCACCTGCACCAGCGCTTCCCTCTCCCCCAGGGCACGCATGGCTTTTGGAGGGGAAGCAGGGAGAGGAGGGTGACGAGGGGACCTGCTGCTGCTGCTTGTGACATCTCTGGCAGCCTCTCTTGCTGCCCGGCTGATCCCAGGGAGGGATGCAAGACCCAGACCTTTGGGGCAGCAGCAGGGCACAGGGGCTGGGGCAGCCTCTCAGCATCTGCTGTGCGCTGGGATGGAAGAGAGAGCTCACAGGGGAGCAGGGAGAGGCCAGGAGCTCTGGGTGTGCAGCTTTATGCAGGGGTTTTACTAGTGATGGGGCTGAGCTCGTCAAACATACCGCATGTGCCTGGGTTCAGCAAGAACCCAGAGAAAGTCGGGGAGGGCTTCTTGGGATCTCCTTGCAGAGGGAGTGATTACAGTGTGCTCTGATCTTCAGAGGCGGCTTGTTTGGGGATTTGCTTGATGCTCTGATGCCTAATGGGTGTGCTGATGTATCCCTTTGATACAAGCTGAATAGGATCCTTTTGGGAGGATGACGGCAGTCCTGGTGAGGGGTGGGAGGGATGGGAGGGAGAGAGGCTTGTGCAGAGCACAGCTTGTAAAAAGGGGGAATGCTCTCAGTGTGTGAGGACCCAGGAGGGAATTGGGAGCGGGAGTGAGTTGGCAGGAGGAGAGCTGCAGTGGTTGCAGGGGAAGGCAGTGCTCTGGCCGTGCTAGGACCCCCCTGAGAGCAAGGCTGAGGACTCTCACATCATTCCACCTCCTATGGTAGACTGTTGCCGTGCAGCATCGTTGGACCTGTGATCAGTCGACCTGTGATCAGTTAGCCATTGACAGGACTTCATTACTCCGATGACTGCCAAAAAAGAAGCCCACCCCACTCCCCACCCTGCGCGGGGAAGGGAACACTGACCAACTGGAGGGACAGCCAAGCCTTAGAAAGGAAGACCGGCCTGGCAATCCTGCGCAAGCTGATGCACGGATTTCCCTGCCCCAAAGCTCAGGTGACCTTGCCAGGCAGAAGGCTGGGACACGCTGCTCCAGCGGGCAAAGCACCACGTGGGGCTCTGCTCTGGCTCCAAGTCCAGGGCCACGTCCTTCAGTTGACAGCCACAAGCAGGTCTCTGTGCCCCGGTGTCCCATCCCCGCTGGGTCTGGTTACGTGCTCGGGCTCCTGGCCCAGCAAACCAGGCTGCTGCTCTCGTGAGGGTGCCAGTGCGTTGAACCATGTGGTCTCGTCTCCTGTGGGCCATCATCCCAGACACTGAGTAAGCAGGGACGGCGCAGAAGTCACCTCTCAGGGTTCAGAGGAGCTGATTTGCATTTGCTACCCATTCAGTTGGGAACTGAACTAACAATTTGCCAGGGAGAGAACCTTTATCCCCTGACTCTCCCCGGTCCTTCTGGGAGTTTGATTTCTCAGCTTACAACAGAGTGATGGTGGTAGGAATGAATTCTCCGGGGCTAATATTTCCAGCTATCACACTGTAGAAAGAAAATTCTCTCTTTCTTTCTTGGCATGACAGGAACAGACTTTCAAAAATGTACCCTGATTTTTAAATACCCTTTTCGCCTGTGGTGTAAATACTAAAATGTGTTTTTTCTCTCCCGGAGTATAAAAATATCGCTAGCCTGGGGAGGTGCATCTTTCAGTGAGATTTATAACGGCTGCTCTCAAGTGATGTGGAAAATGAGCCTCCCTCTGCCCCATCCAGCCTGGCACCTTCCAAGAATTTATTTCCTTTATTTGCGTGAGCCTAAGAATACTTAGAGGCTGCATCTCCGCCCAAGTACTCTAATTATTTAAGTTTTGTTTATGGCCACTCTCTGGGGAGCTGAGTAGGTCTGGGCTGCTGATCCTTCCCTCGTCTGGGTAATTCAGCCCTGCGTTACTGCCGTTTGATAATGATCAACAAATCACAGATGCTGTATCCGTTGCCCGCTATGTATCACCCTGGCTCCGTAAATTGGCCGAGCCTTTGGAGCTGGTGTGAGCCAGACGTGCAGGGTCTCTGGTTGGCAGGGCTGCTGCGCACAGGCAGGGAGCGGCGAGCAAGACCTGGGCAGGGGTTTGTGAGTCAGCATGGTGGGGAGCTTGCTGGGGCAGGGACTTTCGCATAGCACCTGGCATGGCAGGGATCCTGACCAAGCCGAAGCCTTCAGATGCCATCTCAGCTGTGTTTGTACTAGGACCAAGCTTCCTATGCGAGCACAAAGCTTTGACTCATTCCTCTGCAGCCGCCCGAGTCGGTGCCCGTGCCGTGTCCGTGCCAAGCCGCCGCGTTGCTCATCCCGTGACTCCCCGCTCGCTTTTGTCCCTGGCAGCTGGTGGGAACGCTCTGCCATGGGGGTGGCTGGGCACTGCTGGGGAGGCAGGAGCTGGGGGTGTGATGAGGCTGTGAGGAGGAGGCACCCTCCCTGTGCCCCGTGCTTGGTCAGCACGGACACTGCTTGGCTGGGGAGGCAGGCTCGTTCCTCGGCACGGCCAGGTTTCACAGATGACATCCATAGCTCTTCTCTTGTCCACTGATGCAGTCACTTCATTGTAGAAAGCCACTAGGCTGGTCAGGCAGGGCTTGCCCCTAGTAAAGCCATGCTGATGCTCCCAAATCACCTCCCTGTCCTCCATGTGCCTTGGCGTATCATCTGGGAGGATCTGTTCCATGGTCTTCCCAGACACAGAGGTGAGGCTGACAGGTTGGTCGTTCCCCATGGTGAGCATTTGGGCTCTGCTGCCAGCCAGCGTCCAGCTCCACAATCAAGCTGTGGGTGCCTTTGCTCTTAGCCTGGCTCTGCACCTCCTTCCCACAGCACCTTCTCCACCAGCACCCATCAGTCCCTGTCTCTGTGTCCTGCTGTGCCCAGCCGGTTCCCTGCCCAGGTGGAGGACCAAGGCTGGCTCTCCTGTTGACCTGCTTGGCCAAAGGCAGGCCAGAGAGGTTCTTTTCCCAGCCTCGTGGCAAAGCTTCCCAGCTCCATCAGAATCTGTAGTCTCTGGAGGCCGCGTGGTTGCCAGCGCCTCAGCTCCCGTCACGCTCCGTGATAAAGAGAGCGTGCAAGAGATTTTGATTACGTTATGACAAGCAACAGAGAGATGGAGTGAAAGCTGCAGTCTGCCTATTGTAATTCCAATTAGCAGGGGTAATGTGGCCAAAGTCTGACAGCTGTATCGATCCAAACTTTGTGTGGGGAGAACCTATAATGCACTTTTCAAAGGTCCCTGGGGCATGGGGCTGAGCACGTGGGGCAGGAGAGGAGTAGAAAGGCCTGTTTATAATGGAGCACATGAGCAGCCAACTGCATCTCAGCATCCGAAAGGCCAGAGCCAGTCTGGGAGCTGAGCTCTCTCTAGGGCTGGATTTGCCTCAAAATCGGTGCTGCAAAACCCCCTTGAACCCCTTAGGACTATTTTCTACTCGCATGATGAAGCAGGTCTTCTTGGTGTGCATGTGTAATGAGTTTGTCAAGACTCAGTTTCTTCTCTAGGCAGAGTGTACCCAAGTAGAATGAACCAGCAGCAGTCTCCTCGCTGGGGAGCAAAAGTCCAGGGCTGCATGGGAAGGGAGGAGGAAGGGGGAGTTTCCTTCGTGCACTTCAAGGCAACTCCTCAAGGTCAGAGCTGAGGCAGGCTGGCAGAGGCCGTGGGCAGGCTGTTGGTGCAGATGCTGTCTCAGCTGTACCCTCTCTGTGGCTAAGGGGAGGACTTCAGTTTGCAGTTTTCCTGGTATCGATCTAAAACCCTTCCCTGGGTCTAAACTCACTTTGGAAATAAAAGGCTAAAATAATTCTTACAAAGCCTATGTATTTTTCTTGTATTCTTGACGTCCCAACTGCTGCCATGCCTGTGGAATACCTGGAATTCCGCACTGGAAATGGGAATATCTGCTGCCTCACACTGACTTCTACGAGGCGTGAATCAGCTTTTACTTAAAGGGAAAGAATGGCCTGGAGGTGATGGCAAAGGCAGGCAGAGCTCCGAAGGGCTGGCAGCATTTCTTGGCTTGGCCACAAGCTCCCTGGAGTATCCTTGGCCAGCTCAGCTCACCTCTGTGTGCCTGTCCTTGTCAGAAGCGGTCGGTAGCAGTCCCTCTCTTCTCTGCTCATATTGCCCCGTGTCTGCAGGGCACCTTGCACAGCTGATCTTCCCAACGTTACCCTCTACAAACTTGTGCCCTTTTTCGTAGCAGCCAGGAGCCAGCAGCTCCTTGCCCCAGGCATTTTAGAAGACAAGAAATTGTTTTGCGTAGATCGATGCACAAATATTTCCTCAGCTCAGATGCTGGACCCAGATTCTTACTGCTTGGAGTGTGTGATGTGTGGGTTGAAGTAATGGAAGTGGGTGAACATGGTCCATTGGCTTCCCTGCCTGGTTTAATTCAGAGGTCTCCTGATTTCTCGCGCGGCTAGCTTTGCATTTGAGTCACTTCTGGTTGCCAGTCACTATCTGGGGGGGGTTGCAGGTAGCTGAGAGGTGTGGGCTGGACAGCCCTCCTTAGCCCTGCTGCCCTGCCAGCCTGGGGCAGGTCCCACCCACACCCTGGCTCTGCTGGACAATGCACTAGGCAGGACAGGTGACAGGGGTTCACGTTGTACCCTGTCCTTGGTGGATTTGCTGTGGATGCTGAGGCAGGAGGGATGGCTGCGCGCTGGGGACAGTAACGTCAGCGTTCAGGTATCTCCAGTGCTTTTGCCACCAGTGTCCTAGGTGGCCGTGAGCAAGCTTCGTAACACTTGAGCTGACCCACTGTAGGATGCAGGTAACAGAAATCCCTTCTGTGTTGCATGAACAAGCCCTTCAAAAACTCTGTGGCGCTTGTGTTAGAAAGGGCAGGTAGCAATGCAAACCCAAGCCCTATGAACCATCCAACTTGTTCACATGTGAGCCATCACATGGTACTGATTATAGTTGCCTCAGACAGCAGATGGATTTAAACAAGTGTCTTTATGCTATAAAGGCTTTCTAGTCTATCTCCTGGGTGGATTACGATTTTAGCCATATGCAAGAGTCTATCGTATTCCAAGGCAGGGGGAAACTTCCCTAGGAAGGTGTGTACCATGACAAGCCATTTCATTTTGTGGCCAAAGGAGCTGCAAGATGCACTGAAGGATGGAAAGGAGGTTCATATCCATGCACTCTAGAAACCGGGAGCTGGGAAGATGCAGCTCCGTGTAAAAGCAAGGAAGCAGAAGGCTCAGCAACTGCCTCCTGCCTGCCCTGGAATCTGCATCCACCTCCTTACCCCCCTGCCCCAGTGTGCTGCAGCAGACCAGGCTGGGAGTGTTTCAGACTGGACGAGTTATTACAAAATCCCGGTCAGGACAGAGAGAGAGATGGAGGGTTTAAAGTTCGATAATTGTTAATTATTAGGCAAGCTTCCCATGAGACTTTCTGGGAAAAAGACATGCCTCTCTTTTGCAAAGGTGTTTCTGTGCAACATTAGTCTCTGTCCTGGCCATGCTGAGTCCTTTCTTTCTGCCTTCTTTCTGCCTCCAGTGGGATTAATAAAGAGCTGCTGGAGAGCTTCTTATCTAGTAGCTGAATAATGTTTGTAATACAGGGAGGGGAGGCAGCTTTGATCCGGGAAAGAGAGCAGAGAGGAAAAAAAAGCTGGGCTATTGGGGCAGGGGAAGGGTGTGGGCCAGGCTGGGCTGTGCTGCTGCGTGGGAAGCGGGCACGGCTGCTCCTGCACCCAACCTGTTCTGCAGAGAAAAGATTTGGGCTTCCAGGGCTTGTCGGGCTGGGGAAGAAAGGGCTGAACCCAGACGCCAGCAGAAAAAAAAAAAAAAAAAAAAAATCTGGGAACCCCCTCTGAAGGAGATGGAGCACAGAAAAGGGGTGCTGCGGACAAGCCCATCCACACCAGGTGGCTTTGCATGAGCCGCTGCCCTGGCGCAGCCCTCCCTGGCTGGGTGCTGCTGTCCAGCAGCTCCTCTCCTTCTCCACCAGCAAAAGTGGCTGCATCCAAGTTGGCACCAGCGCTCTCGGCAGGCAGGAGCCCGGAGGCGAAGGGCCACACCTGAGAGGCAGGATGGGCTCTCGCACTTCTCACGGGTGTGGGCTGGGAGCCGGTTGGGCCGGGCTGGGCCCCTGGGGCCAGCATCTCTGCGAGCGTGCCAGGGCCACGGGAGCAACTCAGCACAGGAACGGTTGGCACAGGGAGAAGGGATTGCTATGAGCCAGGATGGGGTTTAGCTCCCTCATCCCTGCAGCCTCCCAGCACTCTCCTATCTCACCCTGGGACTGCTTGCTTTCCATCCCCAGCCTCTTGTGGTCCTTGAGCCCTGGAAAACGCTGCTTCCCAGGCGGGATGGAAGCTCCCTGGGACTCTTCCACAGCTGTCTGGTCCCTGCGGATCTGGGAACAGGGCTGTAAAACTCAGCCGTGATCCACAGAGACCGAACTTGTCTGGAGCTAAGGAAGTTGTGATGATGGTGGTAACAGCTCCAAAGCTGGCTCTGGAGAGTGAGTGTTGCTTTGAGTTCTTCAGGGGAAAATGGGACTGAGCCAGCCCAGTTGAGACAGCCTGTGCTAGGAGCTAAGGTTCCTAGCAGAAAAGCCACCTATTTCATTTTTTCTTTCTTGCAGTGATGTTCCTTGGCGTCTTTAGCCTAGATTTCCCCGTAAACAGTCCTTCCCCTTTGCAGATCCAGACAGCTTCGTAGGCTTTGAAGTGTAGTTTCACACTTGCTGCTTTCTCCCAAAATGCAACCAGTTGTGGGGCTGACCACATCAGGTTTGCAACTCACTCTGCAAATCTGATGAGAAGAGATCCGTGCCCCTAAGAAACACCTTCTTTGCTCTGGGAGCCTGGGCCTTGCCTGGCTGCTTCTCTCAAATACTCCAGAGGAGTTGTGGGTATCTCCACGAGGCCTTAGATGTTGTTTGCCTGCTCCAAAGCCCCACACCATGGCCCCACGTGGACAGGCTTGACTGTTAATCCACAGGGAGATTAGTGGCTGAGTTTTATCTTCACCCACTCGAGTCCTCATCCCCAGTCTGCTCAGATGAATCGATCTGGGAGACCTGGTGAGGCTGTGCCACCTTCATAGGTGGAAAGGTCTTGCCCCCGTGCCTGCTTGCTCTGCAATCCCCCGGCTAGGTGGTGAGCTTGGCTAAAGGCAGGCAGGGACATGTTCAGGTGCCTGAGAAATCAGAGCTTTTCCCATAGCTGGGGAAGTCCAGATCATGGTGTGGTGGCTTCATGCCCCCTGGGAGAGGAGCATGCATGTCACTGCCTCCTGTGAGGTCATCCCAAGGTGGCACCGAGCCTGCAAATGGCTCGCCATAGCCAGAGGACAAGGAGAGGAGTGTGAGGGGGGTGACCTCCCCATCCCCAGGTGCGTGGCCGGACCCGCTCCTGCCCTGCCCCGCGTCGCTCCTCTCCAGCTGGGATTTGGCTCTCCAGGACCATCTGTTCCTTTCGGCCCGTTGCCACGGCGACGGGGTGGCTTGAGATGGGGCTTCAACCAGCGGCGGCTGGGGATGCTGGGAAAAAAATCCAGGCGGGGAGAAGTCTGCCTTTTTTTTTTTCCTGGGCGGAAATGAAGGAGAGGGAGGTTGCGTCCCTTCCTTCCTTCCTTGCCATGCCCCGCACAGCTGTCCGGTCCCTGGGCTTCTCCTGCTCACCCGCCTTTCCCTTCCCGTCTCTCCTTTTCCCTCCGATTTGAGTCTCCCATGTGTGTTGGCAGCAGCGAGATGGGCTGTGGCTGAGGAGATGTGTGCTGGGAGGTCTCCTGCCTCCCCGGCAAGCTGCTGTTCCCGTCCAGCACCCATCGCCCAGACGTGTGCCGCCGGAGCAGACCTACTGACCCAGGAGAAGCTGCTGTGGCCTCCCACAAGCTGGGGCTGTGTCTATGTCCCACCACTTCTCTGTTTTCTGTCAGGGCTAGTGTCTCTCAGTCCAGCAGTAGCTCAGGCTGAAGTCACCCGAGCGGTGCTGAGCACAAGGATGTTCAGAACGTCTGCTGGTGGGTGGCTTGGTTTGTGCTCCTGCTCAGCCCAAACAGCGGGAGCAAAAGTTCTTTAATATGAGGGTGGTGGATCACTAGAATAGGTTGCCCAGAGAAGTGGTGGAGGCCCCATCCCTGGAGACATTCAAGGTCAGGCTTGATGGGACTCTGAG